>JAHPZR010004006.1:47500-90508 GCA_019787425.1 Platygyra sinensis
GGGTGTCTCTATGGAAGCGCGCGACTGTCCGGCAGCCGCCTGTGTCCATGCATGTAAGTTGCAATCTTCTCCGGTTTGAAGAACATTTTTGGAAAGCTCTGTTTTCGTGGTGGATTTGTGTGGACGAGAGGCCTAACCTTAGAAATAGCGCAGCGTTTTCAAATTTCTATGGCGAAGGTTATAGGAAGAGGACGGGACACGAGAAAACGGCGGATTTTGAGACTCCAATTTGCTTCCTACACAGGTCAAATAAACCCTACTTGTATGCGAGTATTTTTCAGGGTTCTTGCTATTAGTGATAGAGACTCCAGTGAATTTGCATACTCCTTTCCTTGTAGTTTGAGTTTAATGCACCTCTTTCACTCTTGCAGATAGCTCTCCTCCTGTTCTCGTAGATCAATCACCTGCACCCGCGACGTCGTTCCTGGCTCAGGAATGTAACGCCACAGTTAAATACGCGGCCAGCGGTAGATACAGAGACCTTGTTCCAAGCTCTGTATATCATTTATATCCCTCCGCTAAAAAGATGTTGAAAAGTGGATTTTTCGCTGTGGAGATCATTCCTAAAGTTCTAGAAAAGGAATCTGCCATAACCAAGGTACTAAAAATAGTAATTTCCCGCTATAAACACACAAGCCAGCCAGCCAGTCATTCAGTCAGTCAGTCAGTCAGGAGGTCGGTCACGACCAGTCAGTCAGTCAGTCAGTCAGTCAGTCAGTCAGGAGGTCAGGAGGTCGGTCATGACCAGTCAATCAGTCAATCAGTCAGTAAGTCAGTCAATCAGTCAGTCAGTCAGTCAGTCAATCAGTCAGTCAGTCAGTCAGTCAGTCAGTCAGTCAGTCAGTTAGGAGGTCGGTCATGATCAGTCAGTCAGTCAGTCAGTCAGTCAATGTGTTAGTGTGTCCGTCAGTCAGTTATTGTATTAGTCGTACAGTTAGACAATCAAATAAGCCAACCAATAGGCAAACGGACAGGTCACCATCTACTCACAAACACTTTTCACTTGACTCTGAAGATGACCGGCTTCTGCTCAGATTATCTAAAAGTCAGTTACCAACAACAGTTCTTTTCAGAACTACCCACACCCGGACAATCACACAGTACGAACTACTGATACTCCAGAGTTTAAACCATTTAGTATGAAACAGACAGTCAGATGATTGTAAAGTTTACTTTTGGATTCTTTAATCCTCAGGTATGTTTTGAACCTTTTGGTGTATGGTCCCTCTCAGCGGCGAGAAAAGTGTTCCACCTCAATAGGTCCACAAGGGCCTCTCTTAAGGAGCTAAAATCGAATCGCCTGGTTGGACTGGCCATAGCTCTTAGACCGGAAGGCTCGTTATACGGGGTACTTTTAGCTACAGGGACTCCAGGAGGACTTTATAGTAACGTTTATTACCGGAGATTTCGAGGACGAAGTTTTCACGAGGAGATATCTTTCTGAGAAATGTTACTGCTCGAAAGCTCAAGACTTTGTTACCTCAACAGTTTCTTGGTCAAGGGAAGATTTTTCTACCTGAAAAGCGCAGTGCAAGGTTTATTGGTTTGCGCAGCCAGTTTATTTATTGATAAAACATTTTTTATAAGTTCGAAAAAAATGATGGAAGTTTTTTCACCTATATGGCTGAGATAAATATGTAGCCTTTGGCATAGGAATGGACTGGTTTGTATTCAGTTCACCAGAGACTTTAACGTTGAATCTGGCGAAATCATGAAAAGTATTTACCTAACGATATGTGCACGCTAATCACTGGTTAAAACTCCATGCTCCTCGTGGTACAAGTAGTTCACTACTTGATGGTCAGAGCCTGAGCGTTTCGCCAGTTAATTTTCACCTATATGCAACTAGTGAGGGAAGCAACTGCTCGTGTATTCACTTGGAATGATCGATATCTCCAAACATATGACCAACTCTGCAGGTTTTGCAATTTGTGAACGAACGAAAAACTTGTTCATGGAGTCTTCAGACCACTTGGTCAGCGATGTGGCGCGGCAACACGAATCTGACCGTACCCGGGAGGCTGTTAGTTGTCCTGACTAGTGAAGAAGTAAAGGAATTCGCCGGGTTCAGTAACATCTATTTAATTTGTATAACTGAGCACCTCTGTTGTCACTATAGTTGTAGTGACATTGAAACATATAGGAAATAACATTTTTTGCAGGAAACAGATCTAAGTAATTAGTTAGGTTAAATTACTGCGATTATTTAATACGTTACGAGGTGGACTTGCAAAGTTTAATTTAAGTTTAAAAACAAATATCAAATTTTTGAAATTGTTTGTAATCTTTGTAAATCTTTTAAATAAGAAACCTTAATTCCAAGAATGTAACGTCTCTTTTTAATAAACCCTGCAATCCAGCCTGTTGAGGTAATCTGTTTTGCGAGCTACTAAAATCTGTTTACATAAGACACGTTTTCAAGAATTTTGAAAGCAACTGCCTAATAAAACTGAATAATTTTCATTTCTCTATTTCATGTGTGATAAATTACACAACATGCTCGTCTTCCAGTGGCTCTTCCAGATGCCTTATGGGAATGATTAGTACAACCTCTCTGCTAAACCTCAAAATCTTGCGAAACACCTTTAAGCCAAGAGCAGTGAAAGTGACGGACGACAAAAACAACACAATTGTAAAGATCAAAAGTAATACCAAAAGAAGAGTATAAATCTCCGAAGAGTTTTCATGAGTTGAATCCGTGTCATTTATTTGATCTAAGAAATATCTTGCGTTGACTTTGATGACGTAGTAAACAAAAGGAATCTGCAGTACAAGAAGTATGAAGTTCACAAATCCAAGAAAAAGGATTCCTTTCTCGTCTCTGCTTAGCAGATCTGCGACTTGACCAAGATGCCACTGAAATAACGTAAAAATGATTTTGTTAAGGGCATATGGGTTATTCACCATGCTTGGTCAATAAAGGATTTATTATATGAAAAAAGAATACTATTTTACTGCGGAACACAGCGGGTAATCCCGAACGGGTAAGATATATGGGTTTAAGGGAACATTTTTCTCGCCGGTCAAGGCGGGTAATCCCGAGCAGCCAAGATAGCTCCATCTTGCCCACTCGGGTAGCCAATCATAGCGCGCGAATTGGTTCATCTTGCCCGCTCACGGAGCTAAGCGTATAATAAATATATCTTATTAGACGTTCTGTTGTGTAGTATAGTAACGCTGAGTGTTTTTACGAGTTGTGCCGTATTTTGGCGAGCCCGTAGGGCGAGTCAAAATACAAACAACGAGTAAAAATTCTCAGCGATACTACACAACAAAACGTCTAATAAGAGATTTATTATCCAACACGCCAAGTTGGAATGTTCGTGCGAACGAATTTCGTGGATATTTATTTACAGGGAATGCGCGACACAAGTATGCGAAACGGAATAGAATTGGCGCGGGAAATCCAGCTAACTGATTGGTCAACGGCAGGAAACCCGTCTAACCGGTCCTCTGGAGTACAAATACCGCGTGATATTTGTACTCGTCTTAAGCGTTATTTGTACTCTGCGAAGTGCAGCTGGATAATAAAGCGTCCTCTTGCCCTCTCGAGTAGCCAATAACAGCACAGGATTCAGTTCATCTTGCCCGCTCACGGAGCTAGCCATATAATAAAAAGAATTAGTTCGTCTTCTTGAGGTAATATATACGTCTTCAATATTAAGTTACTTCATTGGAATTTTAAAAGAATGTAATGATAAGTGCGGTATCATTTGTCAAGAATTTAAATGGGTGCATGGACAGTCAGTTGCGTTACCAAGCTTAAGTACTCTCAAGTGTCACAATGACTCACGCTTATGTATAGGATGATCGTTTGAATACCTTTGCAATTAAGGATTTACACTTTGAGTACTATTTGAAAATTATCTCTAAATTGCACGAGATTTAATTAGGCTATGCTTTTTTAAGGAATCATCAATTATCAACTTATGTCCAGGATTGAACGGAAGTATTGTTTAATTAGTACTTTATATTTGACAGGGTTATTTGAAATTTTCATACTACTTCATATTTGACTGAGTTGTGTGTGTTTAGTTGCCTTTTTAGCAATGAGGACACTTTGCGATGCTTATCATAAGGAATTTGAATCTCATTAGCGTTCAATCCTGGACATATCTGAAATTACGAACACGTGCGCACTAATTTGCGCTGCAGTATGAAATTTAACAAAACTTATCGATAAATTTTTGGTCTAAACCAATCACAACAAAGTCATTTTTTCGTCATGTTGCAAACTTCGAATTTGTGACAAAATCTCAACCTTTAAAAAGCTTAAAAAAAATGCTAAGAATTAAATAGTATATCTTTGATACGTAAATAGGTACTAAAAAACTCCCTCTGGCTGAAAAGTACAAACTCATTCGGTTGGACAGAGTTTAAATTTCCCGGAGTGTCCGTACTGTCTCTGTAGAGGAAACCCAACCTACCTCGTGTAGAGGTTTAAATCTTCTCTTGGTCACAAACTTAAAATGACACAGTTCACAGGTATCTTGGTCGCGCAGGCGCAGCCATTTCTCTATGCACAGCTTGTGCACGAAACCGAGGCTACCTCTGCAGTCGCAAGGACTAACAATGAGCTCTCCTATATCTGCCTCAGAGTTCCCGGATACCTGGCAGATCCGACAGTTTGGTGTAGAGTTGTCACTTTCAATGACACTGAGGCATTCAACTGACAAATGCTGTGTAGTGAGATTGAATTAATAATCATTATTTTTTACTTGATCATTTAGAATGGCAATAATTGTTTTAGGAGTGTATTTGAATTGAGTGTCAAGAGCAATCCGAAATCGTTTTTAAATTTTCTTGGCCTGCGCATATTGACTGGCTTAAAAATCTCTTTGTTAATCAATAGAATGCTAAAGCAAACCCATTTATGATTTGATCACGAGTGTCTAGCGTTTGGTGATGGTTGTGTTAATAGGCCTTTTGCAGCAAACGACCGCATGCTACTAAGTCCGCCATGCTGGAGGGCAAGCTCATTATCATTCTCGCACTGGGACGTTAAAACAAAGAGTCCTCAACCAGTCAAGCTTGACTGGCCTTTGTTTTGATGTCCCTGTTCGTAAACGTATGCTCCTGACGTGAATAATAAGGAGCTTCACGGTCCTCCAGTATGGCGGATTTTGTACCATGTAGTCGTTTGTTGTAAAAGACCTATTCTATTTACAGTTCACCCAAGCGTAATATAAGGGTTTGAATGGTAAACTGTGGCTGAAATATAAGAGTTTGTTGGGAAATCAAGAAATGACATTACTGTCGTTCAATATATGCAATAGATGGCTTATTTATTATAACACCGTGGGGCAAATATATCAAAACTCGCTAAAATCTCATTTAAACTCTCCAGTATGAGAAAAAATGATAAGATTGAATGTTCAAGAGTATTTATTTGGTAAATAAGCTATCTATTGAACGACTGTAATGTCATTTCTTGATTTCCAAACAAACTTTTATATTTCAGCCACAGTTTACCATTCAAACCCTTATATTACGCTTGGGTAACCTGTGTTGTATTTGCTTGGAATTTTCTTTCCCTTATTGTATTGTCATGCTTATTATGAAAATAAATTTCAACCTCTAGGTTGTAGCCACTGTCGCGCCGTGATACCACAGTAAGTTAAGTTTCCTTAAAAAACGTTTATATAGGAGAATATGAGAGCGGTTTTGCCTACCATCCACGCTATCCTTCAAGAAAACGGAGCTCAATTTACGTAAACACTCTTCAAACCGGAGGAATTTGAAAAAGCCGGCCTTTCATTTTCAAGTGAACGGAAAACATTTTGAAAACGGAGCATTTCGTAAATGATAATCACGTGATTTCCTTGGCCAAGTTTTCCTCAAACACAAATTTAAAATGATGGGTGATTGTTGCGTTTATAAATTCCTCCGAACTCCAAAGTAGTGTGACGGGGAAACATTTGATGCATATGCATTTTTCAAAAGGTATGCGAAACCTGCTTTTTCAAATTCTTCCGGGGTAGTGCGGACCGGATCTATGTTCTCTCACCCCTTAATACGTTAATCTCCAAAACGTTTTTTTCCACATTAAGTCATAAAATGGCTTTGTGAAAAATCAAATCCAACAATAATAATAATAACAACAACAACAACAACAACAACAATCAGAACAGCAGCAACAGGACAACAACAAGAACGGAGACAGCTAAAGCTGTACCCTGAGGGATTATGGTTTCTCCTACGCCAGTTAGAAACCAACTGTTTGCAGGGTACTGGAACAGCAGTTACAATTGGACAATAACAGCACAACAATAACAATACGACATCACCAATAACATCAACAACAATAACAACAACAATAAAAGAAGTAGCATGAATCGCGACAACACCTGAACAGCAAAAAAAGTACCACTGTATTCATTCAAACGCTCAGACTCTTGGTCAAAACTTCTAGTCGGCCATTCGCTGTACACTCGAATTGTTAATTTTCTTTTTATCGGTTAGCAGTGGCACGGTTCTCATAAACTCGTTTATTTTTGTTTTCATCGCAGCAACTTGTACTGAATGACGGTCGTTTCGCTAACTCCCAGTTCGCTAACGTACTGAGACGATCCGCTAAAGTGTTCAGTCGATTCGCTAACGTTGTCAAGTCGTTTCGCTAACGTTTAAAAAGTCGTTTCGCTAACGTTTTGGATAAGTTCGCTAACGCTTACTTGCATGTCGACATTAATCAAATTCTTTGAAATGCGAACTGAGTCACTTACTTCCCGAGTCCTGTCGAGCCGCCATTTTCTTTATCTGGTTATAATAACTCGTACCCAACCTCGTAGTACTGCAGCAAATGCGAGACTCGAAACTTCATTTTTTCAATCGTCAACAGATCGTTTGCTTTCCTAAATGTTACCACATTTGGTTTCCTAAATTCATTTAAGAAGTTAGGAAGTTTGAAGTTTGCAATTATCGGTCCGTTACGCATGGCTACCGCGTTTTATTGAAAAAGATAATGTGTTCTGGTCGTATGCCATCCTCGGAAAACCCAGGGGCTACTAGCCGGGACTATGCGTTATTGACCAAGTGTGAGGTCAAGATGGCTGGATATTGGCCAAGTTCTTTTTTTGCGTGTTTATGGACCGAGACGAAGTCGAGGTCCATAAACTCGCAAAAAAAAAAGAACGAGGCCAATATCCAGCCATCTTGACCGAACAAACTTGGTCAATAAAGGATTTATTATATGGCTTTTGGTGAAATTTTGCTTTCGGGATGCAGCGGGTAGTCCCGAGCGGGCAAGATGGCTCCATCTTGCCCGTTCGGGTAGCCAATCACAGCGCGCGATTTGGTTCATCTTGCCCGCTCACGAAGCTAGCCATATAATAATATGCGTTATTTTCGGGCGAAAGTTTACTTCAAGAGCTGGAGAGCCCTAAATTTATTTACAAATCTCGTTACACCTAGAAATGAAAAGTATTTTGTAGTTCAGTGGCGCAATGGGCCATCAAGATGGGAACATGATCTCAGCAAGTTTTCAGCAGATATCTCGCGATTGTCAAATTTTTCCCAGAATTCAAACAGCTTCCTTTGAATGTTACTGTCGCACGAAGGTCAGGTTTGTTATTAAGCCTATCTAAAGCAGCAGCAAAGTTTCTTTAGCGAATCAAAACTATAGTTTAGGTAAAATAGAGGTTGTATTGAATTGACTTCAGTTTGTATCGAATCGACTTTAGACGTGTATCGAAACGACTTTACATGTGTATCGAAACGACTTGTATCGAAACGACAGGATACCTTTTTTGCAAGAGAGTAATTTTTCATACCGCACGTTATACTTTTCATACCTTTTCGATAAACATTTTCATCTCTTTTCGCTCAACAACTTGTTCGTTTCAACATGGTTTCAGATGGAGATGATTACCAAAGTAGACGTTAGCGAATCGTCTCAGTTCGTTAGCGAAACGACTTGACACCGTTAGCGAATCGTCTCAGTACGTTAGCGAAACGACCGGCTACCCTTGTACTACTTACCGAGTAAACTCTTTCATTATGCTGAAAATCCTCTGATCGATTATTATTCAGATCCATCATTTACTTGGAGCAAATTTCTGTCCAAACTGTTTTTCCAATTTTTTTGTGGCTACAATGACGCGTAACCCCTGATGCTATTCGAATTAAAAAAAGTCGTTGAAATCTGAACAACGCCATCAACGTCGTGTTGCATGTGAGAGTGGCTATCTTAGAATTATTTTATCGGGAATAAAAACAACAACAACAACAACAACAACAACAAAACAAACATCAAAGTTGTCCAACTGCACGATTTAACTTCCAGTGGAAATACTCGACAACTTTTAACCATTTCCCTCCACAAAAAATAAATCACCTGGAGAAACGAGAAACCGTCATGGTTAGAGTTCGCGCGTGAATCCGAGTGTTAGCGCGCGCTGTACTTGGGCGCGCGATGAAATCTTTTTCGATCAAGCTTCATCAAGCTAAGATTGAGAGGTCAGATAGTGACTTGCCTGATTTTTCTTCGTTTATTTTGTTTACCTAAACTCAAAAACGTCTTTCACGGGCGCGGGCGGGCCAAAGTCAGGGAATAGGTAGGTCCGCAATGCATATTTTGGAAACTTTATGAGCCCGCGATTACACCGCATTCTCTGACGTGTCCTTTTCCAAGATGGCGGACAGGCAGGGTTTTGATTCATCTCAAAAACATACGCCTCTACACGGGATTTCGTTGGCAAATTTTGGAGGGAATTTGAACTTTGGACCGACTCTTGTGCCTGCTTCTGATTCTCCATCGATCTCGTTTGGAAATCAACCCACTGCAACCCCGACTGCTAGTAGAGGTAATGTAAAAAAAAAAAATTAAAATGAAACACCCATATGAATTCGATACATAAATTTCCAAAGCGTATTGAATGATAATTGAATCTTCGTACTTCTTTATTTGGTTACGTGGTTATCTGTTGAACTCTTGGATGCTAAATGCTTTATCAACATTGATCGGGGTTTCTACGTTCATGTAAGCTTATGTATAGTTGTTGCTTTGTTAGATACATGTATGATAGATAAGAACTTAATTAATGTGTCTAAGTCGCTAGCATACAATGTACATGTACACTAACTGGGGACACCTAACTACAATTACTTACCTAATAATGAACAAAATAAGAAAATATTTTATTTTTTGGTTTCAGTTTTTAACAGCTACAGTAAATCTAAGACCCAGATTTGTTTCACTATATGTTGATAAAAATTAATACCGCTTCACTACATGTATTTGAAAATCTGATACTTGAGAACACGTGATTTGTTGCTTATACATTGCAAAATTCAGCTAGAACTCAATCAACTACAGTAGTAACAGGGTAACTCACTGACCTCCAGTCCATGGAACCCCACTATGGACCACTTCTGAGGACTATCCTTTGGACCCCTTCTATGGACCACCCTGAAATGGCGCAAAAAATAATAAGTAAAGATTTCACTGATGGGTTATCTAATAGTGTCAGTGACATTTCGAGTGCTATACAACTGTAACACAGTTGGGTTTTTAACAGCCCCTTTCCTAAAAAAAATGTCTAAAAGCTGTTTTCAGCATAAGGAGATGCGAATGGCGAAAAGAAGGAATATTTTTGCCTTTCATTTCTGGCTCAATCTGGCTATGGAAGATGTGTTTTTAGCTCATTTGCTTGGTTTATCTGCTGAGCGAATTGTGAAGCCTGGAACGTGTTCTCGACCCTCAGGAGCATGTGCTAAATGGAATGGCAGAGAGGAAAGAGGACAAACTTCAAGGCTTCCTAGAGGTATCCTGGCAGCTTCCTGTTCTTTCAAATACTGTATGGCTACAGCAAAGGAAATGGCAACGTGTAATATTATAATTTGCACCCCAACCTGAACTCAAGTGTGTTACAATTTGCACAATGTAATGTTCGCAATTTCACTGACACAAGTAATCTGGTTGACAACCCATAACTGACATATTATTTTATTTATTATTATTTTATTTTTTTTGGCAGTGGGGGTGGTCTGCAGGGGGAGTCTGCAGGGTAGTCTGTGGACTGATCTGTAGATAACTCTGTGTACTCGGTCCATAATGGGAGTCTGTGGACCGTTGGTCAGTGTTTTTGGTTTACCCATAATTGTAACACTGATTCAGATAAACGAATGGATGATGGATGTCCTTTAGAAAATAGCCAAAAAAAATTTGCCCACAGATTAGTTAACTTTTTAAATCGTGTTTCTATTAAGCAATTAGGTTATGAGCTCGAGATTTCTATTATGCATAGAAATGGTGAGCGAATAATCAAATTGTTTTATTATAAATCTGTTAGTTGTTGAAAACTATCTAAATCCTCTTCAAAGACACTTTGAAAAATTGAAGAAGCAGCAACGAGTTCATTAACAAGCACACGCTGCTTCACTACTCAATATCTACAGTGGAATAGATAGTGAGTAGCGTAGCCAATCAGCAAATGGCGTTGGTGATAAAATGCTAGAAGATTTATTCGACTAAAACTCGGTAGTGTAAATCTACTGTACTAGTTTTCCATCACAAATGCCATTCTCTGATGGACTACGCTACTCACTATCTATTCTGTGATTGATAGTGAGTAGCGTAGCTGTGTGCGGTAGAGGCCGCTTCTTGGCATTTTCAAGGTGTCTGTTAAGAGGATTTAGATAAAGTTTTGAACAACTGTTAGATTTATACTCAGTGTGTCAACTTACATGTGATAGAAATCTTGAGCTCATAATCTAATGCACTTGTCACTAATTAATAACTTTTCAGCCATTGATATTTTTTGTTGTTTGTAATTTTTAGTTATTTGGAAATTGTTGATATACTACTTATAATATAAGACTCCAAATAAACATGTCTGTCTGTCTGTCACTAGCTAAGTTCGATAGCGAAATAAATGCTTGTTTTCTTTTGAACGGGTGTGGTAACACATACTTTTTTAATGCATAATAATAGTGTACGTATTATCCTCCTTACTTTTAAAAAAAAGCTAAAAAAATTTTATAGGAAAAAAAGATATAGGTGAAAGATTGCACAAAACTGTTGCTCTGTGATGCAAATTATGACCGCGAAAACAACGACTCTACGAACACTTTACGTCCATGCCGTTTCGAAACAGTGCTTGGTACAGAACAGTTTAGGGAAAGTTTCTAAAAAAAGTCATCGGCAACTTTTATTTCTGAGGAATCACCTTAACTCACCTTCAGAACTCGCCACTTTAAACAATCGGGGGTTTCCAGTGACAAGTGCATAATTGTTTATAGAAACACTCGTTAAAGTTTGAGAGAACTCTAAAAAGCTGTGGAAACACTCAACAGTTGACTTATGTTGCAACAGCATGACTTGTTCTTCCAAACCTCCACATGTGTTTCTATGCATTTGTTACTTGATAGAAATATGGTACATGTTTTCTTTGTCTTCATGGAAATCACAGGAATCCCAAGTTTCTGATCCAGAAGCTGGAGAAATTATGTTTGTGCAGTTAAATACATACCAAATGGAGAATATGATTTAAATATATATCATATTACAAAAGAGAGAGGAAGGGGAACAAAATTACCTCCCCATGGAGACCTTCATCACTAATTCTGTCTGTGATAACTGGGTGTCTTTATTTCTTGTGTGTTCATGTAGAGCAGAGCTCCATTCTACACTGTATTGTTATCTACGTGTAAGTGACTAAAATGATAGTTGCAAACATTCATTAAAATGAATTTCTTGTCTATAGCTAATGCAGATCTGGATCATGTTGGTGAGGTAGACAGTTTTCTTGGTCAGCAGTCCACTCTACAACAGCAGACTCAAGGACCTTTTCAATCTCCTTTGAAAGATTCATCAGGGGGACCACAGGGAAAGAATCAAAGTTCCCCATTCTTTACAATGGCCTTCCTCATCATCATCATCACCTGGTCACGATGACTTTCTGTCACCTGTGACAACAACTCAGAGTGTAGCTGGTAGTTTTCCCAGTCCCCAAGCTCCTGCCACAAAATCCCCCTACCAGCCATCAACAGCTGTGGGGTCTGGGCCTCGGACTCCTCCAAGACCATCAACTGATCTTCCCCAGTCTTTTCCTCCATCTCCAGCCAGTAGGTTCCAGTCTCCACCTCCACCTGTGACCAACCTACCTCAAACTCCACCTATTCCATCTAGCAGTCCTCCCCAGACGCCACCTAAGCCTGCAACCAGCTGGCCTCAGACCTCACCTCAGCCTGCTGGAGGTTGGACACAGACTCCGCCGAATGCAGCAAATTTATCCCAGTCCACATCACCACCTTTTGTTCAGCGTACCTCTCCTCAACCCTTGTCACACTCCTCATCTCCTCAACAAGTGCAAAGTGGCATGCCACCTAGTGTGACTCCAACTGCTACAGTTGAACCTGTCCAACCACACTGGTTTTATAGGAAAGGCAATTCTGCCTGGATGCCATTTTCATATATTGATTCTGATATCCTGGAGCAGGCTTTGAAAGCATCTTCAGCTAATGGGGACAGAATCGTTGCTACAGATGGGGGACGATATGATGTTAACCTGGACAAGAGGCTACGATACCCTCTCTACTGGGAGGAGGATGTGTCTGTAGTGCGGCGATGCTCATGGTATTACAAAGGAGATGCACAGTCCAAACTTGTGCCATATAAGGAAGACATGGCAGCTAGACTTGAGGTACTTTATTTTACTCTGAATCTAATTTCCAGGAATACAGGTTTGGTCATCGGGAGGAGTGGATGAAGTCAATCAAATCAGGCAATCTGATTAAACCAATTCTATTAGGCTTAAACCAAAGCCAATAGTATGACAAAACAAATCTATAGACAGTGTTGTGTTTGGACCAGAATGATAATATGCTGGTAAATTCAGAGAGATTTGAGTTTGCCAAGTTATTGTCCCTGGTATCAGAGGTTTTCTTCTGACTGTGTATGCAAAGCCTCTGGTTCCCAGGGTTACATGTCTGATTACATATAATTTAGTTACTGGTACTACATTTATATTACACCAATGAACTACCCTGAAAATCCACTCAATTCCTTTTCATTGACAAACAAATCAAGACTAAAATAATAATGCTATGATCCTCTGAAAATTAATTTAACATATAATTTACCTCAAAAATGTATTTCCTTGACAATTTCATACCAGTTACTGATCTACATTGCTGGTTTGTTTTGCAAATAAGAATTTCAAGCATACATGATTAAAGTTGAAATGGTCTGCAATGCCACATTTTGTCCTGACATACAGTGTACTTAACTTTGACAGTAACTCTGCTGCCTTTTTGCACTGCTGTCCATAAGTTTATTGTAAAAACTGTAAATATCCTGTGAGAGAGTCAATTTTACTTTGCATACATGTTTACTTATGAAATGTGAACATGAAAAGTAAAATTCAAAAGAGACAAAAACTCACAGGACTGTTTACAGTACGCTTATTAGGAACATCGCTTGACTTTTAAGTAATTTAATGACACAAATTTTCATGCTGTATACACATGGTCATTTCAGGCTGAATTTCTATCAACATTTCGTGAGAACAAGTGGCCTCGCAGAGTGGAGTTATCAGAAGGAGAGTACATTATGATGCACAATGCTAATGTTATGGTGCATTTTGTGCCCAACAATGAGTCAGAAAACTGGAGTGGAGAGGATACTGTAGCAAGGCCAAAGGTTGTCAGAAGAGGAGTGACAGATATTGAAGATGACATTGATGATGGTAGGCTAATTGAGAAGCTGCACATGTATTTTTTAGAGAACAGTTTTCATGTTATCAGAGTGAATTTTGACTGCCTTGCAGAACTGCAGCAAAAATTCTCTTCAAAACCTCATTTAACCCATTGCCTCCTGAAACTTTTTGCCAAAAAGGCATTTTTTGGACATTTTGGCAGTAAATTTTGCTCTGAGTTTTTCACTCATCTTTTTGTGCATATCTCAGGCTCCATTAAGCCGATCACTCTGATCTAGGCATCATTGGAAAGATCTTTTCCTCCTAGAGAAGTTGAGTATAGATGATGCCAATTTTGGTCAAAAATGATGTCGTCAGGGGTGGAAGAAAGGCCAAAGTTCGTCACGGGCGGTTATGGGCGGCACAGGCGTCAATGGGTTAAGGTGGCTTACAACAGTTTTTTGGAGACTCAGTAGCACACACAATGATTGCTATCCAGACCTCAGTATTAATCGTGACTGCAGAAATGGCAGAAGTAACCCTAACCCTCACTTCTGAGCCTGAAAGGTATTAAATCACTTCGGCATACATGTATGTATAGCAGTTTCAAATTCAATTCAAACATGTGTTTAAGTACTTGGACATTCATTTTGGCCATTTGTTGATGTTTAATTGTTCTAGTTTCACATAGAATAGTAATAAGTAAACAGTAACTAGAGAAAGGAAAAACTTCTTGGAATATTTTTTCAAAAGGTTTGAAATTGGGCTGTTATAATCCATCAAAACTGTTGTTAAATTAAGAGGTTGCCACGATCTCTTGTATAAGGCAATCACTGTTAATATGGCTCTCTCTTTGGTGTGAAATCCTTGTAAGAACATTCACCTTTATAACATGATTAACTTAAACTTAACAGTCACCCAGTCCCCGATGATATAATTTAATCGTATCTATAACAAAATTCTTGATTGTGATTGGTTCTCTGTGTGCCTTTTCGTCATGTAATGGACATGCAATCAGGTGGGTGTCCAATTACAGGTGTCTGATTTAAACTTTTTGTAATTAGATACCTGCGTAATTTTCGTGTCAATTACGTGCACTTTAATGGCTTCCTTAACAGTGTTTTCTACAGTTTTCAAAACTTTGGAAAAGCGCTACAGACGTTTTCGCTCAAAAGAAGTTCTCAAAAGATATTAATCAAAAGACATTTAATTCTGAAATTTGTTATAGATACTATTAGTTGGTAACTGGACCTCGTGTCGTACAATTCAGGGAGTAATTGTGCTCGTAATTTCAAATCAGCCTTCCACCCCGCCCTCGCCCAATTTTGAAATTACTAGCGCGATTACTCCCTGAATTGTACTCCACTCGGCCCAAATCCAATTACTATTTAATTTATTTATTACACAAATTGTTGTTTGCTAATTTGTATGCTTTACGGTCCTTATAGGTGAACCAGCTCAAATTGATCATCTGATTTTTGTTGTCCATGGTATTGGGCCAATTGCAGACTTAAACTTTAGGAATATTATTGAATGTGGTAGGTATTCCTATAGTACACTATACTAGTAAGACTGGACTCAAATGGCAGCATATATATGCAGAGTTCATATTCAGAGAGTCAAATCACTTTGAAGGCATCAATATCCATGGTCAGAATATAAATAATTTAAGATACGCTGATGATACTGTGCTCATAGCGAATGACCAAGACAAACTACAGGAAATTGTAACTCAAGTGAAGGAAGAAAGCAGCAAGGCCTATCTTGACATGAACGTCAAGAAGACAAAGACGATGATCATCTTACGAGACCCAGAGGGGAAGAAAGTAGATATCAAAGTTGATGATGAAACTCTACAGCAAGTTGAAAAATTCATCTATTTAGGCATGCAAATATTAGAAGAAATAATAACAGATAAAGAAATTGAAAGAAGAAAGAACATTTCAAAAGAAAAATTCAACTCCATGGCTAAAATTTTGAAATCAAAACGCTTAAAACTCGCTACAAAACTCAAGATTGTAAAATGTTATATCTCTT
Source organism: Platygyra sinensis (assembly GCA_019787425.1). NCBI lineage: Eukaryota > Metazoa > Cnidaria > Anthozoa > Scleractinia > Merulinidae > Platygyra > Platygyra sinensis. The sequence goes on from JAHPZR010004006.1 coordinate 63,172, forward strand.
CAATCTTCACATATGGGTGTGAGGCATGGACTCTTTCCAAAGTTCTTGAAGCTAAAATTGAAGTCTTCGAAATGTGGTGCCTCAGAGAGTTTGGGAATATTATGTGGAAAGACAAAGTTACAAATGAAAGTGTTCTCACCAAGCTTAAGACAAAAAGACAGCTCTTGAGTGACATTCAAAAAAGAAAACCCAAGTATTTCGGCCATATCAAGAGAAAAAACAATATCTTGACGACAGTATTAGAAGAAAAGTTACTGAAGGCAAGAGACCAAGAGGGCGGGCGCGGAACAACTGGATGGCGGACATCAAGGAGTGGACCTGCCAGCCAGCTTACGCCTGCACCAGCCAAGCTGCCGATCGCGACCTGTGGACTGTCATTGCACGTCAACCGTCGAAGAGGCGATGACACTCCCAGATACCAGATAGTTCTAGAACCAAATCAAATTAAAAACCTTTTTTCACATAGTCTTTTTCATTCCTTCCTTATTTCTATGCTTGCAGTTAATGATTTTCGTAAAGTGAGTCTTCAAATGTTGTTTGATCACCACGAGGAGCTGTCCAGAGGCCGAGCTATTGGAAGAGTGGAATTCCTTCCAGTACAGTGGCATTCCAGGCTTCATAATGATTCCACGGGAGTGGATGAGTAAGTGTGTAAGGGTGTTTGCATTCCCTGGAAGATTGGAAATTGATTGACACTTTTAGGCATTTAGTCAAAGCTTGTTTATTTTGCAAGGCCTTTTGTTGAGCTTTTAAGCTTAATTTTTTAAATTTCTGATAGGATTTTAGGTTTTCATTCTTAAGATTGGTTGCCAGTTTTATTCTCAAATCGTGACTTAAGAGAATTTATTATGCTAACTGTAATGCGATTTAATTGTTTTCATAGAAAAAGCACAATATAAATTGGACATATTAAATATTGATGTTATTATCATTATCGTTATCGTTATCGTTATCGTTATTATTAATATCATTGTTATTATTACTATTACACTGGAGGGCTCAAGAAAGTTTTATGTACATGTGGCCAGGAAATTGTTCTATACAAACTCAGAGCTATGATTTCTTTCTCTCTGCAGAAGACTTCAGTCCATCTCTTTGAGCAGCATACGTCGCTTAAGAGAGTTTACAAACAGCACTCTTCTTGATATTCTGTTTTACACAAGTCCCACATATTGTCAAGTGAGTTGCATCAATTCGGAAATTTTATGAGACACTTAACAGTTGACAGTAAGACACTTTAAATCACTTTAAAGTTCTATTTGATTTTACTGCAGTAGCTCCCAGATAGCTTACAATGCTTGCTTGCTTTATTCATGACTGATGGCAATAAAACTCTAAACGTTTGGCTTGAAGTCGGAAATGCAAGGAAACCGTCATTAAATATCGAGAAAGTACAGGTGAAAGGGAAAAATCGTGTCCACGCGATCCCATGTGATTTACACCCTTTTAATACCAGGATTGATGGAAATCTAATTTCTCCTTACAATGTGAACACATAATTAAGGACAGTGGAGATGAGAATAAAGGAAATCATCAATAAGGGAATATTTTGTTGATATATTACTACACTCTCTGATACTAAATTACAAGGAATGTACGGAAATTAGTGCTTAAATTAATAAAAGAGAATTACTATTTTGACTTGGGTCTGTTTTTCTTTCCACAGACCATTGTCAACACAGTAGGTGAAGAAATACAGCGGCTGCTGGAAATCTTCAAGAAAAGGAATCCTATGTTTAATGGAAAATATTCAGTGTGCGGACACAGTTTAGGTAGCGCAGCAAACTCTCAACTTTGACACAATAATTGAGAGCCAAACGCGATTTTATAGCTTCTGTTTTTCTTGCAAGAATACTTCTCGCAAGCAGGAGAGATCCACGCGAGGTACACACTCGCGTGCCACCTCAAAACAGTTAGTCTTCCTCTTTTTAAGAGACTGCATGAAGTGCGAACAAACATGTCGCTTTGAATGTTTTTCGACAGAGTTGATATTGTCGTTCTGTTTGGGATAGAAAAGTAACATGAATAAAGCGGGCGTCATATACAGTGTAATCTCTTTATATTTCTTGCAGGTTCAAGTATACTGTTTGATATTCTTCAGCATCAGGTACATTGTACATTTGAGTGTACTTTTTTGTGGGCTTTTTTCCTTGTTGGTGACATGGTCGTTCATTTTGGTAAACTAAGTTTGCCTTATATGCCTTATATTAATTAGCAGTCTTTTACCTTTTGTCTTTTTTACTTTAGAAAGTTCAGCGTGGCCAGTCCTCGACAGGAAAGCAGCCTATGATTGAGCAAGTGAAGTAAGCTTGATTTTGAATGGTTCTTGTTTTCATATCTACGTATTTGACTGTAGTGATTATTCTTTTATTATTCGGCTTGAATGATTGGCTAAATATAGGCTGGATGGTGACAAACCTTGTATTAAGGAACACAATCTAATTATTGCCCAATCTTAAATTTATCTTGATATAACGAATAAATGTTGTCACGCGACTGAAGTTGAATGCTGAACTGATCAAGAGAAATGGAAAACCTTTAATCCTAATCTACGCTATTTACAGAGACAACGTCCGGGTCACTTTTCCCTCGTTATAGCAAACTTTTTTGCAACCAGTTACAGCGAAGTAGCTGCAATTGATGATTGAAATTCCTTCATGGGGTCTCCGTCATCGTTATCCTTTCGAATAGCGCGAGAGTTTTAATTTTTATTTTGCTGTTCCAGTAAAACTTTGAACACAGACGGCCCTGCAGCCGCTGACAACAACGACACGACACAAGACTCAGACGAACAATCGGTTGACAGTGAAGAAGAGTCGTACCCAGCTCTCGGAGATGCTCTAACACAACTCGGTCTACCTGAATACGTGGGGCTGTTCGAGTCTGAAGAAATGGACATGGAGACATTTGTAAGTTGATCAACTGACCGTTACTCGTCTTTACTTATGAGAAACCCAAATTAGACAAAGTAAACAAAGCAGATTTCTGAGATGGAACACGAGCGGCAGTTGTTCCAGAATTTCTCCTTTATATTTACAATGTTTGGTTGTTTACTTACAGTGTCCCCAATTAGCACAACAGTGCTAAATACTTTAGACACTTAAATAAAGTTATTATTATAATATTATTATTATTGATAATTCGCTAGCTGAAGCAGTCTTAAACCTGCTTTGCGTTAGATGCTTCCAAAATTTCAACGGAATCTGAGACGAACTTCAACTTGTACATACATACATACATACATACATACATACATACATACATACATACATACATACATACATACATACATACATACATACATACATACATACATACATACATGCATGCATGCATGCATGCATGCATGCATGCATGCATACATACATACATACATACTGACATCTTTATTTAACAGTGCAGGTTAATAGTGGATAGGCAAGACCGAAGTCCTGATGTGGACCTGCCTAACTACAGCTAATTAAATACAATGACATTAAAATATAAAAATAAATTAGGAAAACAAAGTGAAGTTTCCTCTTAACTACAATATAATTAGATAAATTTAAATACAAAACAATATCAAACTTGTATTCAAAAGTACAAAAAGTCATCGTTTTTCATCGAAACACAGCAGGAACCTCTGGCAAAATTATGTTATTCAGAAGATGCTTGTTTACCTTGAGCGCAATCTTAACCGATCTTAAGTTTGCACATTCCTTGACATTATGCGGATGAAGATTCCATGCCAAGGCGGCCCTGTGTTTAAAAGAAGACCTGCCAATTTCAGATCTTGGTCTTGGCGCTTCTAAATTTGTCAATGTTGCAAAAGACTTCCATCCTCGCTGCCTTCTGTCAATAATCATCTGTATTTCCCAATGGGTATTGATATTTGTAGAGTGCGTTTTTTGCGACATATCGGCTCAGGAAGTTGCAGGATGCAAGTTTATTCCGTTTTGTTCGTCGCAGCTGCTGTGTGGCGAGGAGGACATGAAAGAGATGGGAATTCCCATGGGACCGAGAAAGAAATTGATGGGATACCTGAGAAATCAGAAACAAAACATGGTAGGTGTTCACTTTGACATGAGTTGATCTATAGCATATGTATCAGTCGCAGGGTGAGACGAAAATGAAAAGATGAGGTCGCCCTTCGGGCAAGCTGTTACTTGAGGTTACTAGCCTGAAGGTTTGAGGAGCTAGCCCGAAATTAAATTGTTTATAATGAATAATCAGATTTATTTAATTATGCAAAATACAAGTAATGATACCAAGCATAGATATAAACTAATTCTTCGTAGTATTTTGATTCTTGAATGTGATTTTAGTTTTCAACTTCAACCTCGAATTAAACAATGTTTTTATGCTTGACCACAAGACATTGCTTTCTGCTACACACTTTTTGGTATAAAAGCTCAATTTATCGTTACAAAAGAGGACCAACGGTGCTTGCCCGTCGGGCAAGCTACGATAAGAAAACGCTAGCCCGACAAGTCATTCCACTAGCCCCGGGCTATCGGACAGCACTTTCGTCGCGCCCTGCAGTCGTCTCGTCTGTGAATATCATTGTTCGTTTGACTTCTGTGTTTGGTATCTTCCTAAAACAAACGTAGTTATAGAGTCAATTAACTATGATGGGAAATAACAGTTAACCAATCAGAAACGGAAGCTAATACACCTGTGACCAGTGCCAAGCGTGGGAAAAGACGTTTTGTCGTGTGCTTTTCCGGTTAATGACTGAGAAGTCATGCAAAAGCTTCATGTTTGCTCTGATTGGTTACGTCAGATCGTACTGTAACTGACAATGGCAACACATTGTATCAGTGGAGCAAACATAGAGTCTCGTGACACTGAGTCAGTTAAAAAGCACTTAGTTCAACAAAAAGAAGTAAAAACCAGCTGAAAATAAACACATTACTCTTGTTAGCCAGCGTAGCAGACATTTCCTTTCATTTTCCAGGCGGAGCAATCGAGCAAGCGGGCGAGCAAACGAATGAGAGCGCCTGGGCAGAGCAAAAAAAAATGGGGAGAAGTTTTGCCTCTGCCCCTCGGCCCCTCTCCCCAGCTCCTTTTTTTTGTACTCGCTCGCAGTTTCGTTTCCTTCGCGTGCTTTTGGAAATGAACTCCTGCTACTCAGGCTGTACTTTTAGAACCGAGCCATTTCAGGTTTGTATAAGGTGATATCTTAATGCTGCAGGAAAAAAGAAAACTCGAAAGAGAGGAGAATAAAAAGGCCAAGGCAGAAGCGAATGCTAAAGCAAAAGCTGAACGGCAGAAGTTAAAAGAGGCAAGGACAAAAGAGCAAACAATTTCCAGTCCTGAAGTGACGTCTTGCACAGTTTTGGGGAAGCCAGATGTAGGGGCCGATAATTCGTTATCTTTAGGTGCTGTAGGCAGCGTGGAAGTGGTTTATCAACAGGGACTGGCTGGAACAGGACAGCCTTACGTGGAATACCCACAGCTGGATCTTAACTTTTACGCTTTGTTTGCACTGGGTTCTCCTATAGGAATGTTTCAAACTGTAAGGTAAGGAAGACTGTGTCGTTCATTAGTAACTAGATATTGCGGCCAGTCTGCTTTACAGTTTGTGGTAAGCTTGCTGGCCCAGTTGTCAGTGGGGTTGATTCCAAGGTCATTGTGGTGTGTTGTTGAGTAAGACACTTAAAGGGACACAGTCAGCTGGCGCACATGCGCATTACATACCATTCCATAGCTAATTTGCATATAACAGAGACGCGATAAATACTGTTTTTAACCTGATACGATGAAATAATATCATAGGATGAGCAAAAGGACACTCAAAAACAAGTTTTTCAGTAAACGATTGAAAATCAAGCAAAACAATGCGAAAAATGAAGCGGATTTCTAGATGAACTTTGATTTAAGGTTGAGGTAAACTTTTTTCAAAGTGAGAAAAACTAGTGTCCAGGTCAGCGCAGTCACAAACTCACTGTGTCCCTTTAACTTTTCGACAGCCTCTGTCCATCGTTACTTCATGTGCCAATGATTTTTATGGGTGAGGACTGGATAGCAACACGACAAATTATACTTCCCACGCAACTATCCCTAAGAGTAATTTAGCGTTTCAATGGATGTGTTTAAAGTAGAGAGAACTTTTGATAATAACAGAAGCATACGCTTTTGATATCAATTAAGACTCCACTCCAACAGCCGGAATTCCGCTCTTTTAACCTTAGCAATTCAATTTAAAAGAAGGGAAGTTTCCAAAGTTTACGTTGGGCTATAGCTACCCGTAACTAGGTTGGTTTCAGTATTTACGAGCGCTGTGGCTCTTCAAAACAACTTAGCGGTCGATATTTCTTTTTGCAGGGGTGTCGATGAAATCGGGCTCAACTTTCAGTTTCCAACCTGTCCGCGACTGTTCAATATATTCCACCCGTTTGATCCTGTGGTGAGTGGTAGTTTTTGTCGAAATAACTAACTTTTACAGTGTTTTCTTTGCACACTAACTTTGACTTAAAAGAATTCGTCTTTCTGACAGGCATATCGTATCGAACCTCTAGTGAATCCATCAATCCAAGCCGAGCCTGTTGTGATGCCCCATCACAAGGGAAGAAAAAGAATGCATATAGGTGAGGCTTTGATAATGTGGTATTGGCTTATTACTTACAAATAATGCTGTCGATAAATTTTTGCGCGAGATCACCAAACAACTCTAGAAAAAAGAGTTTTGAGAAAATTCGTCGATGATTAAAGAAAAAACGTATACAAAATCACCTGTCAGTCATTCAATTAAAACGTACTGCAAATCCCTTATCGGTAAGAAATATGTTGAAGGGAAATCATTCGAATTGTGGCTATAATAATTGACTGGAAATCTGCCTTGAGTTATTGAAGAAAAATGAAGACAGTATATATTGATAGTGAATTAGTATTTCTGTGGAGAAGTTTGTTTATGATGGACATTTAGCGCCCAATTGAGGGTCCCTGACGATCAGAGAAGTCATTTAAGTCGAGTTTGAATGTTTGTAAGGATGAGAGGGTGCTTGAGATCACGATTCCCTTCCTCCCTTTCCACTAATTTGTGAAGATAAATTATGTAATTGTGGGTACTAAAATGATGCGTTTGCTTTTTTCGTTTTTAGAACTCCGTGAGAATCTGACAAGACTGGGCGCTAATCTTAAGCAGAGCCTCATTGAGTCTGCGCGGAAAACATGGGAATCAATCAATGAATTTGCTCGAGCTCACTCGACCCAGGGCGTTGACCAGCAAGACGCTGCTGTGGAGGAGGCCACTGAGGCGATAGGTAACAGAGAAATTATTAATGAACTTATTGTCAGGACTGCCTAATACCTCTCGTAACGAGGGAGGCGAGTGTGACCTAGTGGTAGGGCGCTTGACTTGTAATCCGGAGGTCCCGGGTTCAAATCCTTCTCCCTGTTACTGGATGGATTTGTCTTCGGTGGCCCCGAATTCAACTCCTCCACGCCTTGTAAATAACCAACTGGTCAGCCTCCCACCAGTTGGGATTCTTAACTTGTTATACTTTAAATGCATTGTAAAGCGCTATTGGATAGTAATAGAAATAACGCGATATAAATAAACTGTTATTATTATGAACTGTTATTATTATTAATTTTTGAAACTGTAGAGAGCTGGTCTATGTGCACAAAAGAGATTGTCAACATTGTTTAATGGTGTGACCTTTCAACCTCTCCAGCCTCGATTCGAATTCAGTTAATCAGTCTGGTTTTAACTTAGAAGTCTCTGAATTGTGTTACCGTTCGTAGTTAGTGCGGGGCGTTGGTCCAATGGTTAGTGCTTTGTTTCAAGCAGTCCGTGTTCAATTCCCGGCCAGGGTTATTGTGTCTCTCTCTTACCAGGCGTATAAATCGACAGCGGCGAATACTTGGGGTAGCTTAAAGGCTCGTTTACACGTGCGATTTTTGTCGCGGCAACTCGATGCAATTTTTGTCGCGCTTAAGTTGCATCAAGTTTCAAACATGTTCGAAACCCCTGCGACATCGCGGCGACAAATCGCACTGAAAATCGCACCTGGTTTACACGTGCGATTTTGAAGTTGCAACTTTAGCGCGACAAAAGTTGCATCGAGTTGCCGCGACAAAAATCGCCTATGTAACCGGGCCTTAACAGAACACTGGGGAGTAATCAGCGATGGACTAACATCCCATCCAGGGGAGAGTAGAAATACTCCTAGTCGCTTTACGATAAAGAAAGCGCAGTTATGGGGCGAGAGCTTTGAGACAGTTGGGCTCAATTGGCTTTACTTTTTTATGTGTGAAAGTTCAAGTCAAAGTTATTGGGCAGCGCTTTTGTAAAATTGATTATTACGCTGTGCAAGGTGGTTCCGTGGATTAAATCTACCTATGCTGCATAACAGCTTTGATACTTTCATTAAAAATAAAAGCTGATAGGCGGTAAATGTTTTGTGCTAATTTATATTAACAATGCTTTTATTTGGTGTTGTTTATTGTGCTGTAGGAAGTAGTTTTAAGTTGTAAATATGGATGAATCTTTGGTGCGTGACCGTTCATAGACTATTAAACCTCCTGTGGTCTGTTTGTTTACTAAAATGGGGCTCGGCATTGTTTCCTTGAGGGCTAAATATGTCTTTATGATTCCTGATATAAGCCCCTGGGTCGGGTACTAAAAACGGCTGCTCTTTTCTTTGTGTTGCTAGAGGCTCCCCCAGATCCCCCGGCAGAGGTAGTTCAAGTAGGACGACTGAACGGTGGTCAGCGGATTGACTACGTACTTCAAGAGAAACCAATAGAAAGCTTGAATGAATACCTGTTCGCACTCAGCAGTCACGTGTGCTATTGGTGAGTGACGTCATTTCCTTTGTCTTGATATTCACGGTTTTGTTCAACGTCGTTACCGCGGTTTTCTACCATCAACAAACCATCTTTTGAACGCAAGTGAAACAAAACGCGACATTTTGTTTGGTTCGCTTCCTTCGTACTTTTTCGTAGCCATTCAGTTATGAATCCATAGCTTACATACCGACCAAAATCGCCAATATCTCTACTTGGAGAATGAAACGCATTTCCCAAATCTGTGATCATACTTATTGTTTATTTTGAAATCACCTTTGTTTTCTTGCAGGGTCTCCGAAGATACCGCTCTCTTCATGTTGAAGGAAATTTACAGAGATAAACTCCAAGATTGAAATAGACTTTTCGAGAGTTCACGCCCACGGAATCAGGAAATTATTAAACACGTATTAGCGTAATGCTACTATATCGAATCGTTCTTAATACAAGTACTACTATGACTCTGGGACCTCAACAAGAGCCATCTTATTGAATATTCAAGACGAGAAATTCGCACAAATTTGTACGCTTTATTTTGGGAACGTTGGTTTGCTTCTGTTGGGATACTCCTATGGAAGGAGGACGTTCTTATCAAGATATCACTTTGCTCAAGAAAGAAGAAGAAATAGACGCGAGAAATCGAAAGGACAAAGAAGTAAAAAAAAACATGTCACGACTCAGTTTTAGTTCGTTGCTGGATGATTTGATTGTGTCAAAAGAGACTGCTCTTCACTGAGAGAGAAATGTACGTTTGTAGATAGACACTAGTTTTAACGGAAAATGTTAACAACACAGACTTTTTTCACCAAGAAAGACAGATATACAGAGAACTATCTAGCCGTTTAAATCTGCTGATCAAAGCATATGTGTTAATTCAATCAGAGTTGATAAGATACTCTCAAATTATTTTTGAAGTATTGCGAGTTGCTATACAATTCGGGAAAGTTAGAAAAGTAGCAACATAATAGGTTTTGTAATTAATTTCAATAACGATTGTTTTAACTCGATCAAAAGAAGCTTTAACTTTAATTTAAGTAAATTTAGATATTAATAATAAAAAAACTTGGAGCAAAATTTTAAAATCAAAACGAAGTAAACTTTTCTTTGCTTTGCATTGTTTTTTCTTCTGTTTCTATGGTTGGTCACGCAACGCACGTTTCTAAGCAAAGTTTGTCACGCCACGCAAGTCTGAAACGCGCATGCATTGAGCACGCTCAAAACGAAACTTGCCCTCTGTAATCTAGCCTGCGAACGCAGACTTATTTCCGGCTGTTACTGGCTCCGCCTTATTTTCGGCGGAGACAACCGACAGCCGGAAATACGTCTGCGTTCGCAGGCTATCTATAATCTTGTACGGTCTTTCTGATTTGAATTAGCAACTTTCAAACAAGACAAACCGGTTGGGAAAGAGTGTTGGATAGATGACGTTAAACATCATTTGACTTGCGATTGGTTTATCTGAGATGATGCGACCATGACATTTTTCCAAGCAATTCACAGTTGCAAATATCCACTGTTTTAGTTAGCTCTGCCCAAAATGCAACTACAGAGCATACGCAGTGAACTAAAACATAGACATAGAAACATAGAACACAAATAATTGAAGTTGTTATCATAAGCATCATTTTCGGCTTTGGCCTTTACATCTGAGGGAAGCAAAAGCAGAAAAGAATTATTGCGTCGTTGCTTTTTCATAAAATTGCACATATGGAGATCATAGACGCTTTCAATTGGAGGAAAAATACCGGTTTTAATTTCCGGAAATTGCTAGTGACGAATGGAACTGCATTATCCGGAAAATTTTCGAAAGAGCACAACCTCTCGAGGAATAACCAAATGCTTGAAAATTTCTGGTAATTATCGCTCCATTTAATTTTATTCTCGGAATTTCTGGAGGAGAGAGAGGTGTGCTTCCTATTCGACCAAAAATTCAGGTTTCAATTTCTGTAATTCACTGGAATTTCTGAGAAAAAAGAGGACAACTGACTTCCCGAGCCTTATCCACATAAAAAAAATTTCTTACGGGGAATTTCTGTTCCATTTGACATTTGGAAATTTCCCCGAAAGCTTACGGAAAATCTATCTGAAAGTTAATGAATTCCGAAATGTCAACTATTCAACCGAAAACTGCGGAAATTTTCGATAAGACATATCCGAAAATCAGGATCCGTATACCACGCGAGGTTGTCCGCTTGTCTGGAAATTTTGTAAAATGCTGTTTCTTTCGTCAAAGGAAATTTCTAGAAATTGTGATTAGAATTTTTCATCGAATAGGAAGGGGACAAGAACCATTTTAATTTTTTTCAGAAACTTTCCCAGGAAATTTCCATGCTATTTGCCCCCGTTTCCAAAGTTCCAGATTACGTCACCAGCCACCCTCGGGTGCAAGAAATTTTCTCAAACCTCTGATATACCTTCGTGTTTTTGGGTGCTTACCATTTAGCCAAACAAATCGGGAAATTTTTCTTGATAGTCAAATGAAACTGCAATTTTCCAGAAAATCTTTCCGGAAATTATAGACTACCTCCAGAGGTAGCCCTCTTTTTTCGTTCGGAAGCGGAAGGCGGAGCGTTTCTTAGCCTTTGCTACATGTTGTTGTTCCCAGTCTCTCATCAGCCGAAAACAATTTGAGAAACTGATATTAAACGACATGTCGTTCTTGTTGTTTTGCTGATTTTGGAAAAGTCGTTACAATTATTCAGTTAGTCAATACAATTTTTCTGACAAATAGCAAGCACCCTTTGTACGATGCTGTTCTTTTAATCTACTTTGACTCAAGTAGAGAATTTGTCCACAAAAATGCGTCTTTAATTTTGCGTTTTTCAAAGCGAGGCCTTGGTGGTGAAATGTCGCATGCGTTTTTCAATGCATGTGGCCGATCCCTAGCTCTTAATATTCATGCAAGTTAATGTATTCAAACTTGGTCGCACGTGTGAAACTTTTCCTCGGTAAAGCCACGTTTAGCTGCAAGATGTCGCCGAAATGTGAATCTCAGAAAGCGTTTTCCGCTGAATACAGACTTGGAAAGGTTAAAAGACTTACAGGAACAAAAATACTTTCGCTCTGTCTGAAAAGAGCTGGGTGACATGAGACAAACCTGAGGTAAGTTACGCGAACAACTCTATCTTCAAACATTTAGGACCCGTGCAAGCCAAATCCGTTGTCTTACTTTAAGCTTAAATTAATCGTTATATCCGTTCGTGTGAATATTGTTCTTTGCGAGCTTGAGAAACTTACTCGGGTAAGTTTTAAATTCGACGTGTTCTTGGACAAATGGCAAACGAGAGAAAAGTAGATAAGTAGTTATGTTTATCTTATCTCTAGGCTTCTTGTACGTTATGCTTTATACGACTTAGGAGAAGGAGGATATATAGAGGATATTACACGGTGGCGAGAACATAAAATTCATATCTTCGAGCTAACGTGTAATGTTCTTTTTATTATATGGAGACTAAATATTGAAACCAATTCAACAAAAGCAAAAGGAGGGAATCGTGAAGTCATTGAACTATACGACACTCACAAAAGTGACATCCGGAAAATACCCCACTCGGGTCCCGGATGAAGTGGCGTATGGGATCTACGAGTGGTTTAGTTCCCAGTAAAACACTCTCCTCCATATAATAAATTGGGTTATTTGACAGACAATAAACTGTGATATGATTGCTCGATATAAGGACTCGCAATTGCGTTCTTCACTCGTTCTAGATACTAGGCCAAGCATTCTTGAAATCAATCTCCGTATAAAGTAAATCTAATATTCTGGATTCGTTAACAAATTCGGCTGCAATGGTTAAAATTTGGTTTACAATTAAAATTCTTGTAGACATTCAAAGAATTTATGTCAGTTTAAATTTCTTTTTTTTCGACAGTTCTCCATGCGCGATTGCACAGACGATCGGAACAGAAGTCTTGATTAGGACTCTGTATCTGAGCCAAGTAAGTTTGTGTTGATCTCTCAAGTTTTTTTTTAAATCAATCCTTCAGAATTAAGGATCCTCGGTTTCCTTAGCTTTGAATCAACCTGGACAGGTCACATTTGTAAATAGTTCCTCTGCTTACTTGGCGCAATCTTTTTTCTCGTGATGAAACATACGTTGACGTGATAAAATTAGAATATTTTATGTTTGCCTGTCAGTAATATGACTGATGTCCCAAATTCTTCATTTGTAAAGCACGACTCATTTTCCATTCTAATGACGGATGCATTCATACGGTTAGTCAATTGTCGGACATCAGCTGTTCACGATTACCTATCATGATTTAGCGAAGAGTTTGTTACACTTGTTATTTTGTTACTTGAATGTTGGAAACGTTAAACAAAAGAACTCTTGTTTCAACAGCCAATATTTCTCTACATGGTACGTCACTGATATCTTGCTTAATATAATAATAAAAATGATAATAATGACTAATAATCATAATAATAATAATAATAGTAATCATTATAGGATTTCGTCTCTACAACAGAGCAAGGAAGCAGTTGCTGATTAATTTATTTTTTAGTTTCCAACAGCTCCTCTAAGATTTCACTGACGATAGAAACAACTTGCAAACGACTGGAAATAAGTATACTCTGTATCATGGCAAATGGTGAGTACTGATTGTTTTGCGTTAATTTCATTTTTAACTAATTATACTTTTGTACGAACGATGAAACGCTTTTTTTGTGGATTCGGCAGGCCTTTCCCTCCAGTCACCCTGGGAGATGTAGCTTGTGTAGTTTCCTCTCCGTTGTTTGACGGAATGCGGGTAATCGATGGATATTTATAGCTACACATAGATGGACGATCGCGCAAAACTATCCTTCAATTAAACAGACACTTGAGAGGATAAGATCATTTCTCTGTTAGTACTGAATTAGTAGGTCTAGTAAGGGTCTTGTAGCTTGAAAAATAAGATCATTGACATAGCTTGGACATCTTTTGGAATAGCTGTATGCCTGATGCAGGATAATATTTTTTCCCGGGCGGATGTTGTAGATGGTAGTATATTGATTGTGATAAACGGCAGTGAATAATTTTTCGTATCATGACTGTAAAAAGGCCCATTTTAGTCTCAGTACAGCTATCCAAAACAATGATATATCCAGATGGCGGCCTTAATTTTTTGTTGACTAAATATTTCTCTGCAAACCAAATTGGTGGCATGAATAAAGATTCACTGAGTTTTCGTGTTTTACATTGCCCTGCGAGACAGAGGTTCCTTGCTCTTTCTTCTCGGTGAGAGACGAGAGGAACCTCTGCTCGCAACCGCACGATTTCCTATCGTGCATGCGCGAACTACGTCAGCATCTGTCACGCGAAACGCCACTTCCTGTCCTTGAAACTAAACGTCACTTCCTCTTTTTTCAAGGGAACAGCTCGCGACAACTTCGGAGCAAAAAAACTTCAGTATGTCGGCTAAAACTCCAACAAAAGCCTATAGACTGAAAGTTTCCAATTGCTGTTTGATCTGCAACATAAATTTAACAGCAAACAGCAGTTTCTACCGCACCACTTATGCAGGGTAGCATGTTGACCGTTTTGAGTCACGTCTGCCGTGCGCAAATTCAAAACCCGTTTTAAACTTGTCAAAAGCTGTTTTTTTTAATTTATTCATCCCTGGCCGTGGACGGCGTTGAGATCAAAGAATCGTGCGGTTGCGAGCAGAGGCTCGTCTCTCACCGTGAAGAAAGAGCAAGGAACCTCTGTCTCGCAGGGTAGTTTTACATCAAACACTCGAGACAGTGTTTTGGCCTAACACTGAGAAGAGAGTTGAAACTACGACGCGCAGCAGAGTATTCAAGTTTTGACGAAATTCGAGGTGTTTGGATAGCCGATGAAACCCCCCGGGGGGGGGATACTCCCTTATAAGGGCTTAATGGGGACGTGCGGCCAGCCAGGGTATGTTTTCGGGATTTTTGCCTTAAACAGGGTATCGAATTTATCATTTTTTGTCTTTACCAGGGTATCGATTTATCAATTTTTGTCTTAAATGGGATATCTTTTCTTGGACGATAAACAGAAAATTTTTTTAAAGGTCTTGTAAATTAATATCGACTTCCATTGACTTTGGTATTGATACCAGGCACATTAAATTTCCTTTGATTACACAACAAGAAAGCCACACAATTTGTAACCGCAGCTTTTAATCTATGTCTTAAACAGGGTATCAAAAATCGGAATTCTGTCTTAAACAGGGTAGGAAAATCAGCGATACTTGTCTTAAACAGGGTCAGGGTATGAGGGGCCGGGCCGCACCTCCCCACCCAGAGATATATCGAGTACCCCCCCGGGGGGGGATGAAACACTAGCTTCCTACGCAGACGTTCTTAGGCTTGTCACGCGTTCCGGAACACGTGACAAGCCTAAGAACGTCTGCGTGGGAGGCTAATGAAACACTGTCTTGTGTGTTTGACATATCTTCTCAATCGAAACTAAATCTAAGAAAAAAAAACAGAGAAATATAACCGTAAAAATCTCTGCTAATTAAGATCAGATATCCAAACACCATCACGGTGATGATTTTGATAGGAGCTCATTACCACTTTCGCCACCCAGAAATTTTTGTAGCTTTGACTGTTAATTGCTCCTCGAATATTACACCGACAGAGCCAAACATTTCAACAATTTAATAACGTTAACTTTTACAAACACTATAAATGTACAGTGACAATTCGTGTCTATTATGATGCCTTTTCACCAACATAATTCAGTTACCAGAAGATCAGCATTTCACTTAGAACAGACACTAGATGGTAACAACAAAGGGCAGGATATGAATGAATGTGAACTTTATTTAAGACAGGGTGGGCCAATCAGCTACGGGGCTGTTGTCCTGAGGGGGCCCTGTATAGGATATCGGCTTTAAATATCGAGTAGCAATCATAAGAGAACGGTTGCTTGATTTGGTACAGAGGATTTGTTTGTCTTGCACTATTTTGAATACTGAAGAACTAGGAACGAAGAATCGTTTTTACTTCAATAGTTGTTTAACTTTGATGTGCGTGTGTACCATTCTATGTCAAGATTTACGTCAAACCGTGGAAAAGAATGTATCGAGCAATTTCTTTACATCCTATTTACCCCAGTCTGTTTTACACTCGAAGATATTCGCCGGGGCCGAGAAGCCGAGAACAAAATATTTTTAGCTAGGAGGATATTGTCTTGATAAATTCTCCACCTTACCTGACAGTAAAATATGTATACAAATGCGTTGGCCATGGGAGAGTTAAGAAAAAAACTTTCTTACAATTTAAGAAATCATATTTAATAAAACACAGTATAATAACTTTACAGGTGCTTACATTTATCGGTTTGTGCCGGAAATTTAGCAAATTCTTCAACTTTTAAAGAGCTGGATGTCCGATCAGCTGAATCTACCTAGCGATTTTAAAATTCAAGGAGAATCAGTTTTAAACTAGCGATTTACATTTTACGATATCCATGATGATATTTGATAAATGGTCGAGTTAATTTGTGATGATTTTGGCACTTAAATCTGTAATTTTTAACAACTTGCTCATAAAACAGAGTAAAAAAATAAACTGGCAGAATATAACGTACTTTATAAATACTCAAGTACAACTTTAGCAAGGGAAGTAACAGAAGAAACGATTTAAAAATAATGCTCAAACCTAAATGGTTAAGAGAGGAATTTGATGGTCAAGATGAGTGTGCACTGAGAAGAGCACAACTTGCCTTCATTTCGGGCTGACAGAAGAGTAAATTTCAATTTGATACACTTGCCTAAGAATGCAGCCAAAATCCACGCCGTTCGTTATGTAGCGGAAATAGGGCTACTATCCTTTTAAGGTAGTTTCAACAACAACAGTTTCAACATTTCGGATCCTGTACCTTGTTGCTACTTTCTGAATAGTAACAGTTCAATCGAGTAGCCGTTCTGTGGTTTTACAAACTGTTCTTATGGTGTTTACAAGTTCTCTTGCACAATTTGCTTTTGTTTCAGGTTTAAAGCCTTGACAAGAGGCTCATTGACGGAGTCACAAACCAGAGAGCAAAGATTGTAATAAAATGTCTTAGTTTCGAGCTATGATTGACTCTGGAGATAAACATTTTCAAAAATTGTTTTCGATGAAATTATCCGCGTTCCTGTTGAAATTAAAACATCCAAGATGAGAGATTTGCGACTGAAGACAAGTCAACTACGCAGTTCAAAATGTTTAAAAAATCTTTCGCCGCGAAACTTTCTCTTAATTAAAGACATTGCGCTTTTAAAAGGGACCAAACAAAAGTCGAAAAAACATTAAGCCTTTTTGGGGAAAATCGTCCCTGGGAAAAAAATCTTCGCTTTTGAATGGTGTCTTTTGAAGTCTTTTGGCGGGAAAAATCTTGCCTTGTGCAACAGATTTCCCCTATCAAAAGTCAAAGTATACATTTGATTTCTAGCTAGACTCTGTTCAAATTCGCAGAATTTTTTTTTCTCCTCGCAACCCTACCTAGTCAAAAAATTGTAAAAGAGATAGCCTACATTCCGACTAGTTTCCAGGCCCCTTTTAAAAGCGCAAATTTTTTTAGTTAATTTGCTTATTTATAAGTCAACAAGATAATAAACATTACAAAAGACAAATAAAGTTGTGAATACTTTATTGATTGCTTTGTTTCATTTACTTGTTTACGAATAATTAAACAGTTAACTTATTTACAACACTCAAATACAAGAAACGATTTTACAATACTTTCAAAATTGCAAGATTGAGATAGCACAACGACCGAAGTCAAAAATAAATCAACACTGAGAAAAATGTCAAGTCAAAACATGATAAACCATTAACAAATGCTGGTACTTCGCACGCTAAATTTTGAAGTCTAATGGCAGCAGTGCGTCAATGAATAAATAATCTAAATTCAAGCTCACCGATTCCTTATGAAACATTTCTTTTGATAAAACGGACGATTTGATTACAAGCTTCGGCTTATTCTGTCGAAAACTAAAATAATCACAGAACAAATCACTGGCGCTACAAAATAACACAAGAGAGCACGGAATCAACCCATGTGTTCACATGTGATGATTGCATCACTATTTTGTAGCGGCAATGATTCGTTCTGTGATTACACCACAGGAAGCGCACAATCTTGCCGAGTAGGGAGAGAGCTAGTAAATAAAGGAACGAAAAGAATGAATAGTTCACCGTTTTCTCCTTTTGTCATATCTTACGTGACCTTACAGAGAAAACCGCTTTCGGCTTACAAGTCCTGCGTAACACTGTAGGGCTAAACTCGTACCTAGGCCTTTTCGCGCTCTACAAATTTCCTGTTTTTTTGGTTTGCTCAGCAAGATTGTGTTCTCCCTGTGATTACACTGGCACAAAAAATTCTGCAAGCTAATTCGCTGAATTTTCCACGAATTCTCTTCATTTTTTGAAGCTCAGAATAAAATTTGAAAGATAACAAAAGCGTATGAAGAATTTTCTTTTAAAACGCTTACAAATCAACTTTCAAGTTTTCACTTTGCGCTATTGATATTAAATATCAGACCACTGGATTAAATTTGAAAGCAACAACAGTAGTGTTCTTCGAGCTCTTCCAGTGCTTTTGCTTTGCTCTGGTTGTTTCACATTGGCAACTAAATTTTCACTATTGTTCAATTCAGTTTCACCAATTTCGTGAAATCAACTCTATTCAAACATTTCTTAATCATAATCATCTTTGAAAGATATTCTCTCGGTTAGGGGGAAAATACTAACTGAATTAACCTCACACTATCTTGCCTTGTTCCCCTCAGTTCTTCAAAAGTCCCTGTCTTCTCCCTTCTGAATTTTGATCCACAACATCAGCTAGCAAACGTCGATAAACATGTACTGGAAAAATGCAAAGGAACGTTAACGTGGTTATAGGCTGTGATAAAAACTGTTTGCCCACGTAGCCCAAGCTTCTCAAAGCCGAAGCTTTTCCAAAAGCGCCCGTTTAAAAAAAAATATTTTGGCCGGCATACTCGTTTATGTCTTCGTAGCTACAGTCACGATTTGAGATAACAGCAAACTTAAAAAGTGGAACTGAAACGTTTGCTTCAGGATAAATATCACCCACAGTATCGGACATCACAAAAATATATATATTTTTCCGCTTCAGCTGCTGGAGTTGAATCAAGATAATGTTCCCATGCAAGGTGATGATTTATTTCATTCTCTCAACTTTTCTACTCGACAACATATAGATATTTCAAGAAGAATTGAGATATTGATCAGTTCAAGTGTTGACCAAATTAAAATGACAAACGAGACGCAAACACTGAGCAACAGAGAAATTAAAATAAAGTCATTGACAGGGACATGTATGATGCATTGGTTATGTAACATATCAAACACGAGAGACAGTGTTTCATCGGGATATCCACACACCGAGAAGAGAGTTTAAAACTCGACGCGCAGCGAAGTATTTTTGACGAAATTCGAGGTTTTTGGATAGCTCAGTGATGAAACACTGTCTCGAGTGTTTGATATCTCTTCTCAATCAAGAGCAAATGGAGAACTAAAATCGTCAAAATCTATGCTAATTAACTGTATCCAAATCGCACCGTCACGGTCAAGGCTGAGAAAATAGCTGTTCATGAATGTCAAATTACTCTTTAGGGTAGCTGTAAAAAATGACGTAATGAAAGTGGCAAATTTTGGATGACATTGTTTGAAATTCCCCAAAACACCATCTTTCCATTTCTTCGAATTGCAGTAGAGTTTCAGAATTGGCACAGAAGCAGTAACTGGGGACTTGCAGCATTACTGAACGATAAGGTGACAATCATGCACAATCCGATGAAATTCCAAACAGCTACTGGACAGTACTTCCCTGCTTGCAGAGGTCTCTCCTGTCGTTTCATTTTGCCTCGTCGTGAGAGACCTCTGCTAGCAGGGAAGGACAGTACTAGTAATTTAGCAGTCACCCGAGATCACACGAGAGTGCTGGCATGTTCATCTTCGAAGAAAAAGTATTGCAATTACATTTTTTCGATATAACCAGCCAAAGAATGATAAATCCGGCAAAGAAAGCAAATTCTACTTCAGAATTAAATTAAATGCCGTAGTATTTAAGTTTTTCGTCAAATGCTGTTATTGGCGTTTATCAAAGATGTAGAACGCAGCTTCGTTCGGCTGTTTCCTTTCGCAACAAGTGAATCAAATAGCAACTTCCAAGCTTGACACTTTCTTAGCCATCTTACGTCGATTGCCAAGGTATTCGAAGTTAAAAAGCTGGTCTCAAAATTTGACAGGCTGATAGTTTTTCGGAGAAATTCAACTGACTGCAGAGGCGCAACTTTCTTTGGTTCGCATTCCTATCATACCACTGTGGCTCGAAAAATAATGGAAAAGAAAATTACCACGTGCACGGTGGATACCATGTGCCCGAGTCGCAACAACAGTAAGTTGTTCACGCTGTTCACGCGGTAATCGCTAACCCTTGAAAGATTGCAAAGAAAAAACAATAGGCCATTTTACAGTTGTGTGCTTAGTTACCTGGCCATGAATGCAAGCGAGGCTGGAGGTGACCTTGCTTTGATACAGACCTCTCTACTTTTCTCATGTAAATGCCGACTAGTCAGCATAAGAACAACTTGATTTGCACAATAAAAGCAGTGAGGTCTGCATCAAAACAAGGTCAACTCCAGCCTCGCTGCCATTCAGAGGCCAGGTCGCTAAGCCAACAACTGTAAAACGGTCTATTAAAATTGTAACATGATTACAATAGCCCTTTTCGCGGTTAACTTTTTCTCATTTGCATTACAATAAATCTAGCATGTATACGAGGCAATTTCGGGCTATTTTGTAGTTTTAGCCCGAAATTGCCTCGCATCCACGTTAGATTACATTGTTAAGCAAATGAGCAAAATTAACCGTGAAAAGGGCTATTGCAACGTTGTGCTTCCGTACGTTTGATATGTTAAAATTCAGCCTGAAACAATAGACCTCAGAACGAGGCTCTGGGGAAGAGGCGGGGAATAAACCCCACAAACTTGTTAGTTATTCCCACAATTCAATAGGCCTTGTACCGAGGCCTATTGTTTTAGGCTGAATTTTAGTACATCGAAATTGGTCTTTAACCAACGAAGTGAGCTACTGATACAACGCTGATTTTAAAGCATTGTTTAAAGTGCCTGTGAAGTAAAACATAATTAATTGCTGCTTATTTGAAAGGCTTTTCAAAGTAAAGAAGAATGGTGTTTTCCTTTTGGGAATATCTTTTTCTTTTCAGAAATATTTACGTTTTTGTATTATGCAAATGAGGAAATTATGACGTCATAGGTGGTTCCACTAAAGCAGGACAATTCCCGAGTTTTGCATTACGCATTCCTACTGCCCACAAATCTTGCGTCATCAGCGCGTACAAAACATAAGAGATTTCCCTCAAACTAAGCTCGATAGCGAGATAAAAGCTCCTTTCCTCTTAAACGAGCGCGGTGACCCCCACTTTTTATTCTATAAATTCAATAAGAACAATATCTGCAATAACTAAGAAAAAATTCTGCAGAAATCTATGGCTACTTTTTTGGCGAATGAAATAAATGCTACAGATAGAGACGTAACGGGCCCAATAGAGTAAGTCCAAATTATGTTTCCTTTAAAGGACAAAAATATCAATTAATAATGCAGGGTATTTGAAGCCATTTTTTCTAAGACGTAGATGAATAAGCAATTAAAGAAAGTCAAACTCTGTGTGATGTAACACGCTGCATTGCAAAATAATCGAGCTTATTTGTTGCGCACTGAGATAACCAAAAGTCACCTAAATAACCATATTTGTCAGCATCCTAGCATGAAAACAAGTATGGTGACCCCTCCTTTTTATTACGTTTTTAACATCTCCTTGCACTGTAATGACATCATACCAAGTTTCATCGGAAATCTATGGCGGATTCTTTTACTCGGGAATCACCTTAATCAAGAATATCTCCAGAAATATTGGAGCAGTGTTCTTCAAACTTGGCACCAGAAACGTGCATCACAAAAGAGAATGACAGCTACTTTGCTGTTGCCATGGCAACACTCTTGGCTCCAGTCTCTTTCTGTGAAAAATAAAATATCTCCATTTGCAATATTTTAAAGTGGGACAGAGGGTTTAGCTCGGCACACAAATGGTTCCCATATTGCCTTAACTATCCCCATTAGACTGTTGTGAGTGGATGATCCTTGTTTTGGATAAAATCTGGGAATTTTAGTCTTAATTAAAACAGGAGCAGCAGCATGACTGTTGTCATGGCAAAGGCAGGACAGGTGTCATTTTGCTTCTTTTGTGATGTACAGTCCTGATGCCAAGTTTGATGAACACCGCTATAATATTTCTAGAGGTATTCTTGATCGAGTGTTGTACTGTTTTTGAAGGACCACTTTTGACTATCAAATTCCTCACTTGCATAATACAAAAACATAAATATCTCTAAAACAAAAAAAGATATTGCAATAAGGTAAATGCCATTCTTTTTACTTTAAAAAGCCTTTCAAATAAGTGGCAATATTTTTTTACTTCATAGGCACTTTAAGGGTTGAGAGGAATACTGCAAGGCTTGTCCACTATAAATCCAAGATAATATCATGTTGATATGACAGCCTTTCACCAAACACAGTCCAACAAGTTTTAAACTTACAAGTGGAATTTCCCCTTGCCTACCGTAATGCAAAACTTTGTTTGGTGATTTCCCTTCAAGTGCCAAATTTCAAATCAAGGTTTTTCAAGGTACATTGTAAATTAAGTCACCTGAAACTAAGAAAGCGATGCCAGAAATTGTGAGAAAAAAGTATGATACATACAACTGGACTGGTCCTAGTCATTCTGTTGTGAACGTATTGTAGTAGACTATAGATAAGGAGCATGCACATACATTCATTTAAATTGAGAAGTTTAATCAATCATCACCATGCTTTACCAACACTTCTGATTGGCTCAAGGAAAGAAAGGGATTGTTTGTGTTAAACCAATAGGCAGACCTTCAATCTGATAGGGTGCAATAAAAACCCCCAGAAATTATGGGAAATTTTCAGGGCAGATTCTGCAATAAGAATGGGGTATTATGTGATAAATTATGCAAAATATGTGATTTTTTCCTGAGGTATTTTAAGCATAAATCATTTTTAATTACAAGGTTTCATACTTGAAGAATGCTCCAAAGACAAATTAAACATAAAGGAACAAAATTAAACACCTATGAATAAATTGAGCTAAATAACACTTGAGGTGTTCTGAAGATGACCCATCACAACAATATTAGCATCTTCAGACTATCTCCACATGGAAGGAGTATTTTCTTGCTCTATTTTTCGTAGTTAAAATTTGGCCAACCTGTGATCAGGCATTCTTTTTTAACAGCAGGTGAAAGGAGAAAAGATTAATGCCTGATGCAACTACTTCACTAGTTGTCTGCCTAGTTACCGATAGGCTTGTTTCCAATAGTGCATGGTTTTCAAAATGGCACTGGAATGGAATGTGAAAATCCTGCATTCTGATTGGTTGAAATTTTTCATGTGACCCAAATCCGGCTCTGTGATTGGTTAGGCCCCAAAGGCCACCCTTCCTTTCCATGTTGTCATCCAATAGGGTATCCCCCTTTCCATGACATCCCATAGAACATTTGCCCTTCCATGCTGTCATCAAATAGAGTGGCCCCCCTTTCCAATGATATTTTCATCTGATAGGGTATCCCCTCTTTTTCCATGGTGTTATCCGATAGAGTCAAGGTTGTCACTAAGCTCCAGCTGCTGGCAAAATATACCGACTGAGAAAGAGGATATCGCCAGCTTAATTTGGGCAGTCAATCACTCTGTAAAGGACAACATACGGTTTTTAGGTAACACATGTACAATCATTCAATGTCTGAACCTGATATTGAAGCTGTCTTGATGAAAAGTTTGGAATAAATCCCTGACTATCAAGTTGTATATCGGTCCCAATTCTTAACAAGTAAAAGTAATTAAATAAAAATCTCGTTTGGAGCACTTGTTTAATTTTTTCTATTATCTGTGTACTGTGCCCACCATCTTATAAACATAAAACTTTGAAGCCCTGCATTCAAGATGTGAAAGATTGGCGGAGAAATTTTTCTTCCAGGTCTCCCGCAAAAAATGGTGACCAGCAAAATAATAATCTTAGCCGGGAGAGTATTTTCTCAGCTTCAACCCTGGAGGTTATCTATCCCCTTTCCATGAGGTCAACTGATAGAGAGGTGTATTGGGTACCCCTTTCTATGACGTCAGCTTACAGGAGAGTATCTGACCCCTTTCCATGAAGTCAGCCACCACTTGGCATGCCCACTTTTCCCTTACACCATCTTTTCAGTGCCCCACCTGATTGCCCACTTCTGTGCACTCTTTCCAGTTTTCTTGAACCTTTGTTGGCAGCCATCTTGAATAAATTTACTTCCAGGCAAATTTGGCAGCTATACTGCTACCCAGGGAGGCCACGCCATTGCATTGCTCTACTGTACATGATGTATCCTCAAATTCAAAGGAAATTAAATCATTCTTACATGTTGTTAAATTTTGGCACAGTTGCAGGTCTAGACACTTTGTGGCAAATTATGTTGTTTTTCTAAACAGAAGCTGATCACTGTCACCATGCACATGTATTGATCCTACGATCAGCCAATCAGTATTGTGCATAT
The DNA here is from genome assembly GCA_019787425.1 of Platygyra sinensis. Taxonomy (NCBI): domain Eukaryota; kingdom Metazoa; phylum Cnidaria; class Anthozoa; order Scleractinia; family Merulinidae; genus Platygyra; species Platygyra sinensis. Next base: position 87,535 of record JAHPZR010004006.1, read on the forward strand.
TTTTGACACAATTAAGAATTTAAAGTGGTGCAGGCAGGCTCTTCTTCCCCTTTAATTTCTTCTCCTTTCAGTTGACATGTTAAGACCTGCTCGCAAGCTGTCTTTGTTTCCTCCAATTTGAATTGCCTTAAAGTTCAAAAATTCTCCATGAAAATTGCAATGAAATTCTAAACACTGTTTTGAAGCTTGCATATACTACCAAGTTTCTGGTGAATAAATTAACCTTGATTATTTTAAAGGAACTGTGGAAACTGTTTGTTAGGTTTTGTGCAAAGTATTTGCATGCAATTCTCAAACTAATCAAAAGCAACAAGCCGGAGTGGGTAGCACGTGCCCCGCCCCCCAGTTTCAAAAATATTTGAAATATTTTGGGCAAAATGCTTAATGATTTGGGCAAAAGTTAACTTGGGAGAAAAAAATATACAATAAAAGGTAGTCATGGCCAGACTTGTAGATTTAAGGATGACCTTCAATAGATTCATCCTGTCAAAGGTTTTTCAGAAACAATTTACAATACTTATGATAAAGTGAGGATCCATGAGATTTATGCAAACAGTAGTATAGGCAATGTTTGGCTAGCCTGTTATTATTGCAGGTATAAACAGGGAAGGGGCAGAGGAGATGTAAAATGTGAGGAAGAAGGGGAATGAAGTGCCTGCTAGAGGAACTGGGATTTTGTATAATTCCTACCAATTTCCTTGTAATCTAGCTGATTTCAACAACCCTCGATTACTGTCAATGTGTTTATTAGTCAAAAACTAGGTCAAATTTTGTAGTATAACTGACTTCCTGTGAGAATTATTTTAGTCAATTTACAAATTATGTTTCGCGTACTGAATACTTATTATTGAGCATGAAAATGTGAAAATCTCACTTTGAAACAATCATGGGGTTATTTTACATGTAATGTGGACATGTATACACTCTCAAAAAGAGTTCAATAAGAGGGAATAATTAACAACTACTCACCGAAGTGAAGGTGGCTTAAGCGGTGGATATTTACCGAGCTGCAAAGCGGCGAGGTAAATATCCAACGCTAGTCACCTCCACTTCAGTGAATAGTTGTTTTAGTATATACTAAAACAGTGAGATAATATACACCACAGAAAATTAATTTGGATGATTTCTTCACTTGTCACGGATGCAAACCGGGACACCATTTATCCCGAGTTGCTCAGAGGTAAATAGCACAGGATATTCGGAGTTTGACGAGCCAATCAGCATGCATATTTAACACTATCCACTGTTTTAGTATATACTAACAAGACGTCTTATAGCCGTTTCCGTGGGATGCGTTAGTCTGTATGTGACCCTGTTTGCAAAAACCCGGCATAGGAGATAAGTCAAAAATGCATTGAACGTTTTTCAACCCCCGTTGGAAACGCTTTCCAACGCGCTGTTATTATTTTGGAATGCGTTGGCAATATGTTTCCTATTCAATGCGTTGGCAACGTTCGACAACGCGTTAACTCATTGCAAACTTCAGATCGTTTTCATTGTCACGCAATAAAAAATAAATCGAAAACCATCCAGTGCAAAACGTTAAGAAAGTCTTATGTTACTGAAGATAAATAAGATAAACCCATTGATGCCTGCATGAAATTGCCTGCGAGCCACCCCTAATTCCCTGCTGTTTTTTTTGGAATATTTCAGAGCGAGCGAAAGCAGTCTGAATTAATTTCTTCACTGCGTGACCAAATATCATGGCGCTGCGAAAGAAAGATGAAAGTTGTAAATTTAAAAAGACGACAGAAACAAGCCAATTATTTTTAGATCAGTCGTATTTCAACTATGTTAAGTTAGTGGCCATCTAGTTCTTTTCTTGGCAGTTCTGTAGTAGCTCAGTGAATAGCACTCCAAAAAACATTTGAACGAAAAGCAAATAAACTTAATTAGTATCACCCAACTAGTGGACTAATGCAAATCCTGCATTTTGATTGGCTACGCTACTAGGGGTCTAATAGTATTAGTCATCGCGTAGCGAAATTGGCAGGTTTTTCTTTCGTTTTTTTCCCAAAGCAGATATTTCTTTAACCTGCATTCGCTGACTTTATTATTGCCTTTTTTGTCCGACTAGTTGGGTGATACTAAAACAATATTAGACCCTTCGCCCTCAAGGGCCACGGGTCAATAGCCCATTCGGCTTCGCCTCATGGGCTATTGACCCGTAGCCCTTTCGGGCTATGGGTCTAATTGTTAACTAATAAACAAACCGCGCTGGTGGCCGCCGTAAATTAAATATGCAGAAATCCAGCGTGCGAGATACTCTTCACTTTTAAACCTAAAATTCCCAAATACAGAGAACGAAATAAAAGAAATGCGAAAGGATGCTCAATAACAATAAATTTTCATTCATGCTGAGGCGAAAAAACCTATTTAAAAGCAACAAAATGATCAAGATTCCGTAGACGTGCTTTCCTGCATGACCGCATGTTGATTCAAAATCAAATTATTCTTCACGCTAAAGCAAAAGCTTGAGTTTTCCCGACCGCTTTTGCAGTCATTTCGACGCCCGTGGCCTTAGCAATCGTTCCAAAACTTGAATTCGACTTCGAAGTAATAATGTATTTTGCCATTTTTTGTTTCTAAAGTCCGAAAAGCTGCTTTAAATTTGTGATCTGTTGTCAAAACTTCAGCTTACTTGAAAGCGCTCCGATCTTCATGTTTTTGCGGCGGTTGTAGGAAGAACTTCTTCACCGGAAAGGTTTGAAGACTTTGCGAGGCATGTTTTGGAACGTTTTTCAATGAGGCAAATCGATCAAAAATCGATAAACATTTTTTACAATCCTATTGGTCAGCTTACCAACAGAAAAAATCGATAAAGATTTTACGCAGTCCTATTGGCTAGCTTTGCAATTTGTCCCTACAAAGAAAAACAAACCCAGCCGGATTTTTACCGTGGTATGCCTCTGGCATCCCACGGAATTAACAATTATTCACCGAAGTGGAGGTGAATATCCACCACCTTCACCGA
>JAHPZR010004007.1:0-2500 GCA_019787425.1 Platygyra sinensis
TTAGGTGGGAAATTTTGCTGCCAGGTATTGTTTTGGGCGTAAAATTACAGGCTCATGTATGTTTTGGGGGTTGTAATATGAAGCTCCATTTAATTACAGACTTGACAGTCTTACGTTGTGAATGAGTCCCAGATAATAACCATACTGTCCTTGCCACTGTCTGCTGTGGCAATCCACCGTCTGTCCTCACTGACACATGTGCAAGTAATGGCATTACACTGAAACAAATAATAACAGCAAGTAACATCAGCCTTTGAATAAGAAGAAGTTTGGCCCTTGATTACTCCTCCTATTTAACTGATCCTCACAAGTATTTGCTAGAAACTGATGTTTGAGCCAGATAATTAAGGGTAATTCCTCTTCCTGATTTGTCTTGGAAGATGGAAAGCGACTCTGCTTGCAGGGTACTTTGGAGAAGTAACTACCCTTTTACATTGACTTCATGTGGCAGCTTCTCACTAGGTGAAATACCACTAGACCACTGGATCATAAGTTATGAAGACTTGTTTCTTGGAATAATTTCACAATGCCAAAGACAATCTAATTTCTTATACTGCCAAATGAACATATGATACAAACAGTTCAACTTCATGTAATGGAGCAAACATCCAAATTTAAACATCCTTCAATCCAAACCAATAGACCCTTTGCATAAATGGCACCTATATTTGAATAACAATACTTTGTACATCCTTAACCTCATATTGATGTTTCCAGATAAAGGATTTTTCACATGAATGTGAGGCTAAGGATGTATAAGTATTGTTATTCAAATTCAAGCACCGTTTATGGAAAGGGTCTATTTGAACTGATCGATAACAAGTTTCAGGGAAGCTGCAATATGATATCTGGACTAAATTAGTTCATGTGGTAGATGGAACTTGTTGCAGACACATTCTCTCCACATCTTGTTCCTTTAAGTTCTCCTTGGTTGCAACATACTAAAACATTGTTTAAACATCTCTTAATCGTACTCATGACAGGTAAGAGTCATGATTTCTGAATTTAAAGCTTACATGTCCTTGGAGAAGTTGCTGTTTATTTGCTTCCCAGTCAAACATGACACCAACATGTGCACATATGAAGAAAGCAACCTGAAGATGACAAAAAAATCAGTTACATTGACTGATTTTCTCATGCTAAGTGGTGCATACTTTACCTAACAGTGTCCATATGGGCTTGATGTATAATTCCAGAAATTCCAGAAAATATCCATACCTCCCCCCACCCCTCTGGAAATTCCAATTAAGGGCGCATTTGTTTGGGATATTCCGGAATAAGAATATATTCCAGAATATATTCCGGCTATTCTGCTCCTGGGGGCAGAATAGCCGGAATGGAAATCCAGGTATTCCAGAATGAGAATACACTGTAGCTTCTAAACAAACGCTTACTTGTATTGTTCCAATTATTCTTATTCCAGATTGATCCCAAACGAACGCACCCTAAGCTTCATATATTTCTTCACATTTTGGGCCTTACAAAACCCACCACCCCCCCAGGAAATTCCAATCCCTTCTGTGGGGAGAGTATAGACATTTTCTGGAACACTGTTTATGATCATAAATTGAACTTACCAGTACTTGAATGAGAAATGTATCTAACATTAAGATAGTATTCTAAATTACAGCTGATTAACAACTGCTGTTGCTCTCAGTGAAATAAAATTTCAAAAGGATATGTGCCCTAAGGGAACTTCCTGAATGACTCACTGTACAAAATTATAAGATCAGATGTGCTAAACACATCCATGTTTGAGCAACAATCGATATCCTCAATCAACATCTCACTCAACATTTCACTCAACATCTCCATCGACACCCCATTGGCACTAGTTGACAATCGATCAACACCCAATCCACAGTTGGTCAATAGTTCGCAGTATCAAAAGATTTGTTATGTATCGATCAACATGTGAAAATGTGTCTGCAAAAACTAGTCAACTCTTAAGTTACTGTCACTCAAGTGTTGACCAAGTATTGATGGAGATGTTGATCAAGTGTTGATTGCAATGTTGATGGAGGGCTGACGGAGGATCTCTGTACTCATTCTAAACCAAAGGTTTGTTAGCAGGAGAGAAATTATATTTTACGCTAAATAAACAACAGAGTATTCATCTTAAGGCTCCAGTGGCAAGTAAACATCAAGAGTTGTGTGAGGTAGATGAGTCAATCATTTCACATGCAAAGTGAAAACAGTAACTTCTTGGAAAATTGCAGTTACAGCTACCAACATGGTTCCTGACAAAATAGAATTTCCAGGAAGCATAGTCTGATCTAGTTCACAAATGAAAATTGCAAAATAACACAATGCTCTTTATACTTTACAAATCTTGCTGGCCAGACATGTGCCTTCTGAAAAAAAAATTACGTAATCCTGAGCTTGTTATCAGAATTCTACTTTATGTAAACTTGTATTTATAACACAATACTTTATTGACACTCCCCTGGTAGGGCTTTTCAGTGACAATGCGACTAAAAATATAAACATACCTATAAGA
>JAHPZR010004007.1:10000-15000 GCA_019787425.1 Platygyra sinensis
GCTTCTCGGCATATTATCATGAAGAGAGCAACTGAAGCAGCTTGTGAAGGTAAGACTTTTTAAGATTCTTTTCTTTCTAAAAGGGTACCTCGGCCTTAGGATTTCAGTTCTTCTTGTTAGTCTAAACTGGCTCAAGGACAAAATTTGGTTCCTGAAAATTTGCAACGTTTCAACGACCTCTTCTTTCTACCTGGAGGTGTGAAAAATAAACCGTGTAGCCTTTCAGTGAAGGGTGAACACTCAAAAATCGCAACATTTGCAACGGTCAGCTAGAAACAAAACTGTAACCACTTTATACATATATATGAAACGAGTTGTCGATTTCAGAGTAATCGGCCGCATCTGATCACGAGTTGTGCTAAAACTGCCATAAATAAATACGCGACTGACATTTTGATACGAGACTCTACGGCCCGGTTCATACGTCGAACTTTTCATGTACCGAACCTAATACCTATTTGGGTCGACCCGAATAATTAATTTCGGCAGTATGATTCATACGTCGAACTTCTCATGTACCGAACTCAATATCCGCCAAGAGGAAATCAGTAAATTTTCCAGTTGTACACTTAACAGAACAAAATAAACACTCTTCAATGGGTCAGCAGATATCTGTGATATTTATTTAGCATCAGCTAGCTGATGCTATTTAATATATAAAACATTAACAACTGTTTTTTGTAACTATGTTTTGAAGAAACGTACTTCAATGCTTCGGTGAAAATCCTTCAGTTTCGATCAGTTCTGTAACTTCTGGCCTTGTCTTTAAAGGTTTGTTTTAGGCGCATATTCATCAAGGGAAAAGCATGTGAAATGTTTCCAGTAATAACTGGCTAGATTTTTTTGCGGTGGCGCCATTTCATGCACGACTGCCTTTTTGACAGCTCACTAGACAATCACAAACTCTCTTATATCAGCAAATACATTAACGTAACTTATGCATTAGATTCGGTCCATAAGAAGATCGACGTATGAACCGAAACCGAACTTTTGGCGTTCTATCCGACAGGCCCAGTCGGATAGAACGGTATAGTCGACCCGAATACAAATCTGCCGATCCTAATTGATTCATACGTCGAACTTTTCATGTACTTAATAGCAACATTAGGTTCGGTACATGAAAAGTTCGACGTATGAACCGGGCCTACGACTTCTGATTAGAAAAGGACTGATTTAGATGTAATAGTCGATTAAAGAGTTAGAGAAATAATACTGAACTTCGAAATACCCTAGAAAAGGAAGTAAGCAATGAGAAATTGATTAGATCTGTTTTAAAGGTGACCGGAAACGAAAGAGGGCCTACAGAGAATTGAAGTTATATTCATAATTTTGAATATCCGGATGTTGCTGTGATTGCCGATTCTTTCAACCTTCCGACCTACCCGCTTTCGCACGAATAGAGGACGATATTGGAAGCGAACCATTATTTATGGGGACTACTGCGTTATACCTTACATGATTTTTTGCTCATGTTTGCAAGAATTTAACTTTCCACTGAGAGAGACTAAGATCGCCCTAAAATATTTTGTTCTGGCAAATGTTTTACACGACGTCGACGGAAATTGTCTCACGAGTCACCCAACAGAGCACGGCATATATCACGAACCGTAGAAGTCTTGTAGGCTAGTCAACCCTATTTTACACTGAACTGGATATAGAATTGGTATGAGAAGCGAACTATTATTTATGGAGACTGCGTTATACCTTGTATGATTTTTGGCTCATTTTGCAAGAATTAACTTTCCAGAGAGACTTTGTATCTGGCAAATGTTTTACACGACATTGACGGAAATTGTCTTACGAGTGACCCAACAGAGAACGGCAAATGTCACGAACCGTAGAAGTCGTGTAGGCTAGTCAACCCCATTTTACACTGAACTGGGCATACACTTTTTTATATATATAAGAATGTTGTTTTTCCGGCCCAGGCTGAATATTCTTATTTTTCTGCCGATTTTAGGCTGAAAATATTCGTGTATTATTCTTAAATTTTATCTTATGACATTTCCGTTTTCGAATTTATTGGGGTATCAATATTAAAAGTGTTTGGTATCTGTATCGCGTTACATTGTGCACATGCGAGGTCAAAATATAATGTAGCTACAATCTTGGACAGAATAAAATGAGAAATATAACCACCCCTCCCACCGAATCAATGATGAACTCGCGGCCTAACAAAGCGCGCTATTTTTTCCATCATTGAAATGGGGGGAGGGGTGGTCTTAATTTCTCATTTATTTTGTCCAAGATTGTAGCTAGATGTCACGTCAACCGACACTTGGCCGTTTTTGCTCTAGAAAAGCGTTTCAAAAGCATTTCACACTTTGCCATAGGTAGTGCAGGTTTTTTCGTTTCGCCGTTCAGAGCAAGGAAAAATTTACAAGAAGATATCAACACATTTTTTACTGCCATGGTTACAATCCAAATTTACCGGTAATTTGAGAACAATGACTGTTTGGGTAAACGGGTGTTATAAATTGATAATCATTGTGATCATTACTTCGAATTCAACCCGGTATGACCAATCGATAAAAACCGATATCGGAAAACCGTTCGATAAATCGATATCAATCGATAATTTTTAATTAATCGATATCGATTTTATCGATCAATCGATAGAAATCGATACTCACAGTCTTCCGCGTATTTAACGATATCGATTTTATCGATTAATCGATTTTAACGGAGTATCAAAAACCATACAAAATAAAACTGCTTCTATGTGGACAGCGTTTTAATTTAATATAAAACAATGAACAGAAACATTAAGCAACCAAGGATTTATTTCATTCAGTCAACACATTAACTTCATTCTTTGTTTTTTCTTTTGTTTCTTTGGTTCTGGAACCATGTTTTAACCTAAAAGGAAAAAAAAAAGAAACCAAATTTATATGTTTATTGCATGCAACCGTATCCCGGTTAATCATTTTGACTCTTATATTCCCGGTATATTCTCGCAAGGTCTCTCGATGATTTTACTTTATATCTCCAGGAAAAAGCTATCTTAAATTCACTTACTTGGTGTTGCTCTAAGTCAAAGTTCTCGGCCAACTTTTCCATTAGCTGTGCCGTCGGACGGCCCTTTGTCCTTCCATATGCATGGTTTAGTCCACTCAGCTGAAATTCAGTAAAGTGGACCCTCTTTTTCTTTGCAGCATTCACTTCCTCCTCATCCGAGCTAACAGCCGCTTTTCTCTTTCCTAACAAAGAGTCTCATGTCATTATAAAGGCATTTTGGGAGAAGGGGAGGGGATGTTACTTGATATACCCTTGGGTGGGTAGAGGCGGTCCGCCACGGTAAACTAACCCTGTTTTAGCTGGGCTTAAGACAAACGTCGTCCATTTTCCTACCCTAAATTTCCGATTTTTCTCTCTATTTAGGTCATTTACCTAAGAAAAGATACCGACTTTTTAAAGCCCTTTTAAGGGATTGACCTTCCTTGCTCACCCCCCCCCCCCCTCAGTAGATTATGTCCGTCTTGAATTATATCCTAGATTATACTTCAAAAATGATATAAAACCCAAATACCTTGTTTGAGAGCAATAAGTTGTTGCTGCTCCTGTTTGTCATTGAGAAAATTCTCCATTTTCTCGTAGATCCATTTGCCTTGGCCTTTTGGTAGCTCGGCCGGCGGCTGTCTTAAAACGTCAGAGAGTGTTGACTGCTTTCTTTACATTTTAGAAATTCGATAAAATCGATAACATTAATTTAAAAATCGATAATTATCGATTACTCACAACGTGGTCCTTTTATCGATTTTAATCGATTTCCGATACAATTTACTAATTTTTATCGATTGTTATCGAATGTTATCGGATTATCGGTTTTATCGATTGCACATGCCGGGAATTCAATAATTATTGTGTTCATTGTTCCACAGTTTGCCTTTCACAGGGAATGCATTTGTAGCTGCTGTAGAAAGTGGACGTCGTGCTGTTCTGGTTAGCACAGGGACACAAGATCGCACTAAGTTGCTGCAAAACTTGACTGCTGTGCTTTGCCAGGAAGAAAGCCACTGAGCCCAGAAAAATTCTGCATCCTTTTGCCCAAGTGGATTGAGATGCAGAATTTCCGAGTGTTTAGGGTTTAATTGTATTTTATATGAAAATTGGCCAATACTGCAGAAATTGGGATGCAGAAATTCTGCGTCCCTTGGCCCAAATGGATTAAGATGCAGAATTTCTGAGTGCTTAGGATTTAGTTGTATTTTGTGTGAAAGTTACCTAATATAGCAGAAATGGGGATGCAGAAATTCTGCATCCCTATTCTCAAATGGATTAAGATGCAGAATTTCTGAGTGCTTAGGATTTAGTTGTATTTTGTGTGAAAGTTACCTAATATAGCAGAAATGGGGATGCAGAAATTCTGCATCCCTATTCTCAAATGGATTAAGATGCAGAATTTCTGAGTGCTTAGGAATCAGTTGTATTTCATATAAAAATTAGCTAATGTTGCAGAAATGGGGATGCAGAAATTCTGCATCCCTTTGCTCAAATATATTAACATGCAGAATTTCTGAGTGCTTAGGATTTAGTTGTATTTTGTGTGAAAATTGCCTAATATTGCACCAATGGGGATGCAGAAATTCTGCATCCCTATGTTTAACTGGATTAAGATGCAGAATTTCTGAGTGCTTAAGATTTAGTTGTATTTTATATCAAAATTAGATAATATTGCAGAAATGGGGATTGCCTCTTAAATGTAACTTGTTTAGATGTAGGTTTTACAGTGTTAATGTTAGGAATCTTTCGAGGCCAAATCACCCTTTGGTTGAGTGTTGTTAGATTCATACTGTATTAAAAGTAGCTTATTTTTTCATCAGATACCTGCTTGCAGTTTCTAACTCAGGTTTTTAAGTGCTTAAATCTGTTCCGAATAAATTTAAGGTTTTATCGTGATGGCTAGAAGTCGCAGTTTCGTTGGGTTATTGGTAATCTTCTCCAACTCGTACTGTGCTCACCGTGAAATACTGTCTTTATTGCTCGGAAAACAGTTTTTT
>JAHPZR010004007.1:20000-30000 GCA_019787425.1 Platygyra sinensis
ATCTCTTAAAGTCTTGTGGGATCAGAAATTCTGAATTCTTGTAGAATTATAAACAACTGTTTTGACCTGTATTCTGATTAGGGGGGATTAGAAATTCGGAATCCTTTTAGAATTATTGATAGATGACCGTTTTGTTCTGATGTGTTCTAGACCAAGTTATAGACCGAGCGATCAGAAACTCTGAATCTTTTAAAAAATGGAAAGCGCCATGGACGATCATTTTTACATAAATTGTACATTTTGGTTAAACTGAATGTATAGTCCCTGCTAGACTCGACTGAACACTTTTTTGTATTCTTCCAATTAGCCAAAACCTGTCGGAAACACAAAATTTTTCAGAATCAAATACCAGCACTCTTCGGAATTTTCCCAAATTGGAATGCCACATTTTAGTTTGGAAGGCGTTGTAAAAGATCAAACTACCTTTTATCACGCGTGTTTTGTGTTTTGTGGCGGCCTTTTTGAATTTTAATAAAGAGTCACATTATAGCTCTGAGCAGGCTACGAGCGATTTCCGTAGCCGAACTAACCGACCGCATGTGCAGCTTAACGCCAGGGCATTATTCTCCCGTAATGCCCACGGGCCGATTACGGTTTATGCAAATTAGGAAAGGAAAAACACGAAAGGTTACCCAAAGCTAGACCATATTTGCTTCATTTACATTGAAAATCGTTGTGATGAAAGACGATGAGTGACGATTAACATTCAGAGAGTTAATTATACTACTGTTTTAAGGAAAAATGAAGTTACATCGGCAAATTACGAACGAGTTAATTGGTCAGGAAGAAATTGAAATATTCATACATTAAAGAGCAAAACCACGAAAGGAAAGGAAAACTGCCAGTAAAATGAAAACATTTCAGCGATATTTGTCGTCGATAAACAAAGGAAGTATAGTAGAAGTTTTGGACTTAACGGCTGCTGTCCTTGATCACTTATTGGCAAAGTTTTTTAAGATATCTGAAAACGGATGGCGACGATTATGAACCTGACACCCTGTCGGGCTTGCAGCGAAGTATATATAAGAGGTTCCTTTCCAAAGGCAGGTCTCCTTTCACTGTTCTTTCACCATTCAAAAGGCACTTGGTGACACCAGAGCAGTATAGCAGTCAACATCAACAAATTCTCTTGTTGTAACACAAGCCAGTTTAAATATCTTCAAGGACCATCGGATTTAAACAGCAGAGCGGTTTTTTTTTCGGCTGTGGACATTCGCAGCATCTCTGAGCGCCAGTTCAAGATCTCTTACGGGCCAGTAACTATAATCCAGGAACCTCAGAAAAGGTGAAGAGTTTTCATCGAAAGTGACGACGAAGATTTAGTGCTGATTCTGTTGAAATTGTATTTTCTTTTACCAACACGGCCGCACGGCTTTTAAACAAGTTTGACTGAAGCACTTTTCTGTAGGAACTGACATTCGGTGGTTGATTCTTGAGAATGTTGATGAAAATTCTCTCGTCATATAGTAACACAACTGTACTAAAATACTTTTTGCGGCCGTATTGATCATTGTCTTCCAAAAATAAATATATTTTCCTGACGGAGTACGTGTCAGTTCGCTGACTTCTGTTATTCAGTTTGACGGTTTGGAAAGATGAATGAATAGATAAGCGCGTGCATCACCGGATGTGAAGTAATGACTTCTCCTTGAATTTAGATTTTTTTCTTTCTTTAGAACCGTTTTGTTAGCCATATAATAAACAACTTAATAACCTCGGCCGTTCGGTCGTTACGGGAAAATCTCAAACCTCAACCTACCGTATTGACCTCGCTATCGCTCGGTCAATACGGCAAGGCCTCAGTTTGAGATTTTCCCGTAATGACCTCACTCTCCGTTATTAAGTAGTTCATAAAAAAATGCGGATTTCTCAACTGGGTTGATGGTATGAATTGGCCACCATAAAGAGATTCGAGAAGCTGACGTTTCGAGCGTTAGCCCTTCGTCTGAGCGAATTGAGAAATTATGGTTTGTGTGTGGTTTACACAGAATGATGGAGCTACGCCATTGGTTGGTGCCTGGTAACGTGAAATTAGTTGAAGGAAAAGCGTTCGTTTATACCTTGAGTTTAAGAGTGCCAATTTGAAAAATTAATTGTTCTAGAGTTTTTCGAAGCACAGAAAGCCCCAAAACTCTAGAATAATAATGTATTTTTCAAATTAATTGTCACTCTTGTCACGGCATCAACAAACGCTTTTCATTCAACTAATTTATTCTGCTGTTTTTTGTGTTTCCAGGCACCAACCAATAGAATAGCTCTACCTTCTTCATAATTTACCCGCATGTAAACAATATTTTCTAGTGCCATTTCATGGCTTTATATTTCGGAGGTTGAGTGGGGATGGGAAATACTCGCGTAGCTAGGCTTTTTGTCATATGGTTGAGAACATATGTGTATTGCTACAAATTAAGGTGGTCCTTTTGATTTGACCCCCCTCGCATCCCTTTGGAAATTCCAGTTTTAGGTCATAATTACCTTTAAAAAATTTGAGTTTTGAGAGCCTGCCCCCCCATGGAATTTCCATTTACCTTAAAGAAAAACATTTGGCAATTTACATGCACGTCTGGCAAAAGCATAGTTTATTGGCTGCTTTAAAAAATAAATATATATGTAGAATATTCATCAATTTACATACACATGTTCGTAATGGTATGGGCATTTATAATCTTCAGACAGCAGTGCACTCAAGACTGAATTTAACTTGATGGCTTTAAGAACATTGAACAAGATAGTAACTGGAGGGATAACCTTTTAGACGTATAATTTATTTGCAAAAGCTCTTGCGTGTCATGATCTGGAGAAAGACAAAAACAACTTTGCAAAACTTTGACAATATATTTGACAGGAACATTAACTATTGGCTGTTTTTTTGTGAAACATTTGGCAGCTTTAATACATGCAGGTGTGCTTATTAATGTCTTGGAAATTGATCTTCAGACTACGGGAAGTTTTTCTTGCGGCACTCTAATATATTTTGAAACTGAACTACCTGGTGGCCATAAGAATATTGAACAATAACAGGTAATTGCTAAGAAAACAAGTCTATTAATGTATTATTTTTGCAAGCACTCATATTGTATGATCTGAATGTGAACTGGCTGTTTCAGGGCTCAGAAGAACCTGAGTTCTATCTTGCCCCTTCGAGAAGCCACTATCAAATTTTGCTTCTCCTGAACAGGTCGTAGTGTATTTATTTATTTTCTTATTTAGTTAGCAGACAACTTGCCTGGGCCCTCGCTCATCATGCAAGTGAGCATGAAATGTTACTTGCCAAACAGAAAAATCTACTTGTCTGGGACAAGTTAATGGCACTTTTTTCGATTCCTGCTAGTTAAAATATATAAAGAACTTTTGGCAACTAACATGCAGGTGTGCCTAATGTAGTGGACCTTATTTTGATGTTTTGACTGCAGGAAGGCAGTGTTCTTGTGACACTCCTGACCAATACATTTGGAGACTGAGCCACTTCATGGCCAAAAGAATTTTGAGAAAATTATCTGGTAATTCCAGGCACAACAATATTTCAAAGCTCTCCATACTTTATAATCTGCATAATGATTATGTACATAGTTAATTCTGCATGATTGTTTATTTGTATTGAGCAAAAAACTATATTTGTTAATATAAATGTTCCCTTTTCCTATCATTCATTTTAGCTACTTTTTGGTTTTTATCATACAGTGTTACTTCTTGACTTAAAGACGATGTTCCCTTAACTCTTGTGTCAATTAATTTTTATCTAAGTTTTATTTTATAGAAACCTTAAAGGTAATAATATATGACGTATGCTTTGTTGCTGAATAAACAGCTGTAATCCTTATTTTCAGTATTTTGTTGGAAGGTTTTCTTTTTTCAATATCCTTTTAAGACCAAAATTGACCTGAGCCATTGTTAATTGTACAGTTGAGCTGTATATTCTATATTAATTTTATTATGTCTTTTTCAGGGGGAACACCACACTTTGAAGGAGCTGAAATTTCCTTTTCTATTAAGGTATAAATATGTAAATTACGTTTAACCCATTGACACCTGAAGGTTGTTGGACACTTTTAACCTGGATAGGAGCTAAAGTAGCTCCTATGTATTCAAAACGTTATTTGCAAGGAGACAGCCTTTCTTATTACACTAGCATCATGTTTTATCACTTCTTTGCTCAGGTATATGCAGAAATTAGAATTTTGGGATTTTTTAGTTTTTGGACGAGAAAGTGCCCTACTATATGTCTTGAAGCTTTTCGTTTTCAAAATTTCTTTTTGCCTTTCTTTTTTCTCCATTTCCTATCATTTTGCTTGTCCTACTTCCGGGCTTGCTTCCAGTTCAGAAATGCCTGAGAAAGCATCTTGGAGACAGGCAATTTTTACCCTGTAGTCGTCAAGACTTACTGTAATCGCAGGAAATCTTGCTCCGAGTTTTTCACTCAAATGTCTGAGCATTTTCTTGTATATCTCAGGCTCCATTAAGCTGTTCACTCTGATCTGGATATACATGTAATTGGAAAGATCTCTTCCTCCTGCAGAACTTGAGTTTGAATGATGTCAATTTTGTGCAAAGGTGATGATGTCAGAAGTGTTATGGGCCGCACAGGAGTCAATTGGTGTGGCCAGGAGCTTAATTGTTTTAAATGTTGCAATTGTTTCATTATTATTATTGTTTAATAGAGAGCAAAAATACCTAAAGTGGTAAAACCATTGAATATTAGCTAAACAGGAAAAGAGTAGTTCCTGAAATTTCTTTTAATTAACAAACATGGAGGCCCCAATTTCCAACTTTAATGCAACTATGATGTCAAATATCTAAGGCACATTCTATCATATTTTTGGTCTTCACTTGTTTTTGTCATCTCACTCGCCCCCTTTGCTTTGACTTCAATTTAATCACACGCAGCAGCTCATTAATTTTCCATACTGAGTCCTTAGAGTTTTTGGCTATCTGGAGGCTAAACTCGGGTGGCAATTTTGACATAATGATTGAAATTTAGAGACTTTCATATTGATTCACTTGACGCCCTGTGTGCCAATGGGCATTTTGGGATTAAGTGAGCGAGTGATTAATGATCTGCTGAAACTCTGAGCAAGGCCAAACTGCTGGAATGGACACATGTTTTTGTTTGTATACGTATCTAAGGATTGAAGAGTGATCATTAGAACATGGTGACACATTGAGAAAAAAATCCATATATGCGATGATAACTTGTTGAGTTTGGCCAAAATGTTCCTACAGTGACAATTTGACTGCGGCTTTGTAGTTAACCTCGTTCAATGTAAGACCTTGGATAGCTCGAACTGCTGCTGCTTCAATAACAGAATTAAGATAATTGAACTTATCAATGTTAGAAATTCTTTTGTTACGATGTATTGCAGACTGAATGAACCCTAATAGGTGTTCCATTTAGTTACGTCTCCTCTAAACTTTAGAAAGGATAATTTTGGTAGTCTAATACGACTCACTGTTTGTGTCATTACTTGAGGTGGTTCGTTGTGTTGGCATATTTTCTTTGCCTACATTCACGATTTTCCCCTTAAGGCAGATAATTCAGACCTCTTCAAATCCTTTAATTTCTTCATCTTTTGCTTTGACTTTTCATAAGGACAAGATTTCTTGATCTGGTTGACTCAAGATCCCTTGTTTCCCATCCAGAAGTTGTTGTTAGTATACAATGTAACTTCTAACCACTTGCAGTCTTAATTCTCTTCCACATGGCCTTGCAATATTTCAGTTACTTCATCTCACAGTTTCAGTATATACCTTCGGTGGCCTTCTCATACGGCTCATACTGCTTCCAAATGCCTGTTCATTAGCCCGGTTGTATTTGTCCCTTAAAAATGTAATTGTCAGTTTTCTTAGCGTGCAGAATGTGTAAGTCCAGAATTCAGTCCTTAATTTATTTGTTCCCTTAGAGGTATTTGAGGCTTAATTTAGCCGGTCATTTTCTGTCCTTGTTTTCCTCAGTCGTTCGCAGTTTGCGAGCAGATCTGTACTAGAAGTTTTGCTTGGAGCAGTCCGAGTGTATTTCACAACTTTCTTCACCTCGAGCAGTCAATTTAGTAACAAATGTAAGTGTAGTTTTTTCGTTGAGTTGCTGTTTACGATTAGTTCACTTTGCTAAGTAAGTTTGTGTATGTGTTTGTTTTCTAGTCTTAACCACTTTTCACCACATGAGTTTTGTTTGGCTGCCAGAGGCAGCCGGTCATAATAAAAGAATAAAGCATGTCATGCAGAATTTTGTGGCTCGAGCCTTTTGTACTCGTAAGGAAATTACACTACTAACCAAATTTATTACTAACCAAGAATCAGTTTTAAACAAAAAGTTGAAAATTTGGCATTAAGCTTAAACCTATAGACTTGCAGCTGTATGCTCCTCTCCAATTTTACAGACTAAGTCACTCTTAATTTATTAGATCAAGATTAAAAATTGTTCCTCTTTCTTCATCCCTGCACTGTTCTAGAAAGGTGTAAATTACATCTCATTGTTATCTTGGAAAAAGTCATTTCAAGGGACAGGGTTCCTGCATGATATGATGTTATTAATTAATAAGTGTGGCCAGGAGCTTTAAATAGTTTAAATATAGAGCAAAAATACCAAAATTGGTAAAAACCAATGAATATCAGATATAAAGAAAAACTATGACTTTAAATGTTTCAAACTTTTACCAGAATGGCAATGGTCAATTCCAGAAAGTACTTTGTGATCTTTTGCTTTGGTGTTTTCATTGACCTTTGGTCCTTGTGGTTCTTCATAGGAAATAGTGAGATGCATCAGCTACATTTTCCCTTAACTTTCTTGCTGGTTGTTCTTTTTTCTGTTTCATCAACAGGTAAGTACATGTACAAAGTTATTTTAGGAACGTGCATTAACTAGAGTATTGAATGATTATTCTTATTCTTGGAACCCTTTGTTTGTAAACTGAACTGGTCAAACCATAGAGTATAAATTATTAAGTGCAGAGAACTGTTATTTGAAGTGCCCATAAATTAATTTCACTTAAATCCACATCACCCAAAGGACGTCTGTAAAATGTGTTTTAATTTAAACAAACAAAATTTGAAAAATAATTTTTGAAAGCTTTCAAATGCGCTGTCATATTGGTTCGCAATCATCATTTGCTTTAGTCTACTCTCAATTCTTCTCTGTCACAAAGGTGTTGTAACACAAATAAAGGAACATGTGACTTTAAACTGAAAGTAGCTCTAGTATTTGAGTTGGATCTCAGAAAATTTCTTTGAGTATAGTTAGACATCAGGTGTAAATGCTTTTCTGCAAAATGTGTAACTTGCAGTGACAATGAGGGACAAACATCCACTCTTTTCTTTGTCAATGTCGCTGTTCAAGAGCTATTAGTGTAGGTAATAATACTGCTACCGTAAATACTCGCTTCTGATTGGTTGGAAGCTGATCAATTTATCCCAAATTGTATCGATAGCTGAACAATTAAATTTTAATTGTATCGGTTGCATTTGATCGGATAAATTCAAGTTTGCCGTTGACGACAAACAAGAAATGCTTTGTATGAAGAAGCAGTAGTAAATAAAAACAAAAACAAAATCGACCAAAACTTAGCTACGCAGATATTTGGAGTGAGCTACCGAGAGGAAAAATCCGAAAGGCTGCATTGAAAATCTCTCGCTCGAGCATCTTGATGAGGTTCTCGGAGATTTCTACACCGAATTAAAGTAGTCAAAGAAGAAAGACGGCAGCTACGAGCCAGAGTCGGGATCGGCTTGTCGACTAAACACAACTTGGTACTTAGTGACTCAACATTTTGGTTTAAGAGGAAGGCAAGAAGACTACAATTCGCGTAAATGAACGCTTCAAGTCTGCAAAGAATGAAAATAGCCGCGACTATATGTCATGTTTGCCGAGTCAAGCCCTACGAAGATGAGAATATCTAATTCAAGGAAGGACGGTCGTTCCAAGAATGGAGGCGACTAGTAACAAAAATGTCCAGCTGGCGTTTCCGAAGAATTGATGAGCCGCGGACCAAGCAAAGCAATTTAAGTCCATGGTTTGAAAATCTTAAAAACTTACAAACTTCGTTGACGAAGACACCGGTCACTTTGAACTAGTCTTCCCATTTCAACTTCACTTGTCTTTGCACAGTTATCCTCAGCTTTCCCGAATGAACTCGTCCTTGTATCTTTAGCTCCATGTCATAGTTTAAATTAAGGCTGTAAACTTTTCTTAAAACGATTTCACGCAAGTTTTGTCAATAAATAAAACGCTTCTGATACCGTCTCGACTGGTTTCGACGTGCATTTTCTTTCCTGTACATGTTGATTATTCATCAAAAAGTCGCTCATGCGTTCAGAGTTTTGACAGCTTCAAAGCCAATGAAATTGAACTTAATGTTACAAACTTGGAACTTGCTCGTCTACGTGGCTCGTTTTCGAAAGAAAAATAATATCGCATGGAGAACTTTGGCGCAAATTGTTGAGAAACTTAAAGACTAAACTAACATATTTTATCACACCGTTGCTTCATTTTAGCATCCCTCAATAGCAAAAAGACGTCAGCCAGAAGCTTGTATTCACGGTTGCCGTATTATTTAAAGGAAATCGGTCTTCTTTCTCGAAACAATTAGGGATTAATTGTACTTGTGAACAAATTACTAAAAAGTCCGATCTGTTCACGCGTACAATTAATCCCTAATTGTTTCTCGAACAGACCGATTTCCTATACTAATTATATGAATGCACGTGCATTTAGCAGGATTTTCAAATATCTCAAGAACTGTGTAAACCCTTTTTAACTGCTTGAGCTTTCACACGATCCCTCATTTATTATATGACTGAGAAAGTTAAAAACTCAAGCGTATTAATTTGCACTTCAGTGCAAATTAAATATTAATGATAAATTGGCCTGCTCTCAGCCAATGAAACTGGAAGTAAGTTTCTTGGTCATGTAATAGATTACAAAGCAAACTTCTTATGCTGGCATAAATGGGGGAACAATGCGTTGCATTTGGTTAGCCCATGTGACTTCTGGTGACATGGTGAAAAAGATCCTCACCTATCTTCTCAGCACTACAACTTGAATGTCAGAGGACATGTGCTGGATCAGACAAGAGTATTGGTTCTCGGGCATTCCTCCAAGGTGACAAAGAAACAAGCTTGGGAAAAGTTGTTGTGCAGAATTAACTGCACCTCACATGACCAGGGACAGGGAAGGGCGTTTAATGATATTTAAACAAATTATAAGTGCTAACTGTCTAGCTGACATGTATCAAACACAAAGTGGACTCTGAACAGTTGTTTGAGCTTTATGGCAGAGTTCTGGCAGACCCAAGGGCAACCAAGTAGAGCACCATAACTATATTATAGGACCACAACCACATGTATGCATAGAAATACATCTACATGTAGAAAACCATGCAACTCTTTTTGTGTGGCTTACACGAAGTGTAAAGCCACGCTATGATATCAGCTGATTTATTTATTTATTTATTTATTTATTTGTCTACGAGAGTCGAGTGCCTGTCACATGGTTTAGTGTCTACGGCGAACTAGTAGTCTTGGTTGTAAGCTTGGGTTCGAGTAATTTTCTTCAGGTAATCGTGTCACGAGTTAGTTCTCCTGCACAAGCCAACAGACACACCCAGCTTGTGTTATAAGTGTAGATTGGTTCGCTGAACGAGGGAATGACGACGGGAAAGCTTTCAGGATTTATTACGAAATAGTAATGGTATACAATCTGAAGCTATAAGAAAAATAATCACGTATCAATGATTTGAAATATATCAAAAAATGAAAAATGAAAACTCAACGAAGTGGTGTGAACTTACGTTTGTCCAAGCTTGTCCAACATTAGAAAATTACAAACAGAAACCGGCATTAGGCATCAAACTTTGAACACAGAGAACAGCATTAGCCATCAAACTTTGAACGTGGATAAAACAAAACCTTACTGATGCCGCAAAATTTCATGGAGGTCACGCTGTCCAGTGGACTTTGACTGTCTCGTTCCAGTCCCCGTGGTTTTTGAGAGCGCGTAACATAGATTGTG
>JAHPZR010004007.1:35000-42500 GCA_019787425.1 Platygyra sinensis
TCCACTGAATTTGCTTGGCTTTCATATAAACAGCAAGATCAAAGGTGATGACTGCGTCTTGTTGACCGATGCTTGCCCTGATCTCTTGTGCATTGCTCATCACGGTGTAGATTGTACTGAATTCTGAACTAGATCCTTTTATCAATGGACAATAACCTATTGTAGTTGCGCGCTCGACGACTGGAAAGAGAACAGAATGGAAACCACTCCAACTTGGCACTATCTGTCGTTCATCAGGGGTCGGGGATTGGTTTGAACTGGTGCGTGGATTCATTCTCACCAAGGACCAGACCTTATCCATGCTACTTGCTTTATGAAATTCTTTTTTTTTTTATTTTATTATTTTTTTTTTATTGCAATTACAAAAAAGAAACATTAATATACGCACATTAAAGCTAGAGTTACACACATTTTAAAACTAAAAATACATTAAATAAATAAATAAAATTAATTAATTAATAAATATAAGTTTACTACCAGGTTAATAATTACATTTCATTCCAATATTACAATATTACAATCTTGTATTCTAAAGTCTTTACACACACACAAAGATGACGTTAGAAATACTAACATTTGAAATAATAATAGTACTAATAATACATATCTATTGTATAGGTTTAATTATCCATTTTTTATTAAAATATTCTTGTTTTGTGATTTTACTTTCTATTTCATACTTAATTTTAATTTTGGCTTTAAACCTCTCAATTTTGGAAAGGGTTTGACTTCTTCTGCAGTCCCACAAGAACAATTTTCCAATAATTATGAAGTAATTTAATAAATCAAGTAAAGGGCATTTTTCCGAAAATATCCCAAGTAAAACATCTTTTAGGGAGAGGTGGATTTGATGATTTGATAATAGGTGCCAGTATGATGCAAAATCTGTCCAGAATTGTCTAGTGTGGGAACAGTTATAAAAGAAATGATTTGAGGTTTCCGACTCAGTTTTACAAAACGTACACAAATCGTTGCTTTTGTAACCAATTTTACATAATTTGGTATTTGTATAAAGAATAGAGTTTATAACTTTATATTGAAAAGCTTTTACGTAGGATTCAAGTGCAACAGAATGTGGTAATACGAAGATTTGATTGATTTGATCGATTGTAAAATCAAAATCCCTCTGCAGTTTGACGGTGATATTGGGATGTTGAGCCTTTCTGGAAATAAGCAGAGAATAGTAATCTTTTGATCTTTTCTGTCTTATATCGAAAGTGTTATTTTTAAATGTAAAAGAGGGAGATAGGGTTGATAGTGGTACATTCGCGAACTTTAGCTGTGAGGGTATAGAGTGTCGGAGACCCGCCCACTGAAGAAAATTGGTTTTGTTTATCTTGTTCGAGAGATAAGTAAAGGCGACGTTTATATCCCGGTCAAAAAGAAGATCATGCGTGTACGTGATTCCTGCTTCGCGATAATTTTTGAAATAGACCGGTTTGTTATCTATTCTTATTTCTTTATTGTTCCAAATAATGTTTTGATAATCTTTTTCTTCAGCAAAGGTATCCCGAAATTCTGACCACCATTGCAGAAGTTCGTAGTAGAATGGCGAGGGTAGGTTAAGATCTTTGACATCATAGTTACAGCTGAGAAAGAAGATGCCCCCAACGTGTTCTAACAGATAAAGAAAATATCTCTTCCATGTAGCACTTGAATCATTAAATACTCTCTGTAGCCATCCTAACCTCAAAGATGTAATCATGCAATCAGCATCTATCATTTTTAAACCACCTCTCTCATAATCATTTATTGCAGACACACGAGTTACTTTATCTACACCGTTCCACAGAAACTTGAAAAGCAATCGATTCAGTTCACTTACTACTTCTTTTGGTGTTGGCAATATAGAGCAAATATAAACAAACTTCGAAATCAAGAAGGATTTGATTATTGTTACTTTTCCGTAAAGAGATAGGCCTCTCGAGGACCATATATTAATAAGCTTTTTGATACTGTCAAGCCTTTCAATAAAATTCTTCTCTTTTAGAAGTTTCGGATCGTATGTAAAATAAACTCCTAAAGCTTTGATCGGGGTTTTCGGCCACTTAATGCTAAATGGTTCTTCCCTTTTTCCTCTAAGTGAACCGATCCACATACCTTCCGTTTTTGAGGAATTAATATTCAGGCCAGAAATATTTTGAAAAATCTCCATAAGTTTAAAGAGTGCTTTTGCTGAATCGACATCGGCTAATGTTGCAGTTGTATCATCAGCATATTGCAGGACTTTTGTTTCCTCTTTTCCGATAACAATACCTTTAATATCTGGGTTCTGCCGAATGGCGATTGCCAGCGTTTCTACCGCAATTACAAAAAGGTACGGAGATAAAGGATCTCCTTGTCGAACGCCACATTCAAGTGGAAAGAAGTTTGAAGTTAAGCCGTTGTTTATGATACAGCTTTTTATGTCTTTGTAGAAAACTCTAACCCAGCGAATGAAGTCTGGTCCAAAATTGAAATTCTCGAGACATTTTATGAGAAAACCCCATTCGACACTATCAAAAGCCTTCTGGAAATCGATAAAAATCATTAAGCCGGGGATATTTTCCGTTGCAGTGAAATCCATAATATCGTAGATAGATCGTATTGTTTCTCCTATGAAACGATCTTTTACATATCCAGTCTGATTTTGATGGATTATATCAGGTAGAACAGTTTTTATCCTCCATGCAATTGCTTTAGTCATAATTTTTGTATCTACATTTACAAGAGAGATAGGGCGCCAATTTTCTAGAAGTGAGCGATCTTTCCCTTTTTTTTCAATTAGAGTGATGACAGCTTGTTTCTGAGAGTTAGACATCTCACCTTTTTCAAAACATTCGTTAACACATTTAATAAAACTATCCTTAAGTACTGCCCAGAAGGTTTTGTAGAATTCAATGGGAATGCCATCATTCCCAGGGGTTTTATTTACATCAAAGCTGTTCAAAAGACGAAAGCATTCCTCTGATGTAATAGACCCTTCGCATTGCTTTTGCTGTTCTTCGGATAATTTTGGAATATTTAGATCGTTTAAAAACGCAGAGATTTTTTGCGGTATTTCTGGATCATTATTTTTACTCTTATAGAGGTCTCGATAAAAACGTTCCTGCTCCTTTAGTATACAAAACGGATCTGTCTTGATTACGCCACTAATAAAAAGTTTTCGTATGTGTTTCTTTATGTGATTTCTTTTCTCCAGATTTAGAAAATATTTCGTGCTTTTTTCCCCGTATTCATGCCAGCGCGCACGCGCTCGTATAATGATTCCTTTGGTTTTTTCTTCGTAGAAGGTTTCCAATTTTTCCTGAGCAGCTTGACATCGTGATGCATTTAAGTCACTTGGTGTCATTTCCAGCTCTTCCTTTGCCTTACTTAATTCTTCTTGAAGAGTTTTTTCTTTCTCATTTCTTTCCTTTGATTTTCTCTTAGAGAAAATTATTGCGTGGGCCCTTATATTATATTTAATCCAATCCCAGACACTCCGATGGTCTGTGAGTTCCTTTCTTCCTTCTGCAGCCCATACTGGAAGCAATTCTGTAACACTGTTTACATACGCATTGTCCGCTAACAGCGAGCAGTTTAATTTCCAATATCCAGGACCCTTTTGCCCGTTTTCTAGCTTTCCAATTTCTAGCGAGATTGCGTCGTGGTCTGTTCTAATGGCAGGAATTATCTCACTCGATCTCACCATGTCAAATAAATTGTTTGATATTAGGTAATAATCAAGTCGACAAAATATTCTTGGGGATTTTTGACTCCAAGTAAAACTCTTTGTATCTGGGTTTTTAATTCGCCATATGTCGACCAAATCAAGTTGACTTTGTAAGCATTCAATACAATTAGTAACTGATTTTCTTTGCTTTATGAAATTCATTTGTTGAACCATCATACCATTCCATATTGATTTTTCCCACAAAGGACGATGTGGTTGGTCGCCTTCCCACCACAGAGAAATCTTGGATTTCATGAACATCTGCGAGATCTTGTTGGAGACTTCTTCGCCTTTGACTATATGGTCTCCCTTGACTGTCGGCTTAGGTTCTGGACCGAATGGCTTTCTTCGGTACACTAGCATAGTTGTCACATGGGTCGTGTTCTTTCTATCTATGGCTTCTTCATTAAAATCGTCGTTGTCAGACGCCATTTGTATAAAACATCCTGGCGAAATGTTTGATGGCAAAACAGTATCATATTCTTCACACTGCGCAAGAACTTCTGTTTGCAAGACTCGCGTCCACACTTTTCATCTCGTCATATGAAATACAATGCCCCGTGCGATTTAAGAGTACGATAATCTGCTTCGAGCCTGTTAAATGGTGTCTCGACATTGTCAGACTAACGTGTTTTGGGGTTTTTACTCTAGCGTTTGATGAACAATGAATGATGTCTTGGGCTATACTCAGAAGTTTCTTTTTATCAACCGTACTGGTGTCCTCGATGTCCAACGTGGGTCCGATAATCGATCGAAGTAACCAGTACAAGTTGTTTGGGACGAGTCTTCTGACAGTATCCTCGTTTAGATCACTGACATCAAGGGGTCTCGTTGAAATACCTTTGCATTCTTTGATTTCATGTTTGATGATTTTGGCGGCTTCAAAAATGCAGTTCCGTGCATTAGCTTCATCAGAGATCACTTGCTTATTCGAGGTGTGCTTGAATAGACGAGCTCAAGTTTTTTCTTGTCAAATTGTTGGTGAAAAACAGTGTCATCGCCAAAATGACTTTGCATTCTTAGCTTTAATTTCTGCTTTGTATGACTATCTGCATCGATGCCTTTAGACTTTAGGATGTGCTGGTACATGATTAGAAGGGAAGACATGTCGTATGCTCTACCGTTGTCTAGAAAACTCTGGATAGCACTCGCCATTTCTTTAAATGCTACAGAGAATAATGATTCATCATTTTCTTCTTTAAAGGCTCAATGCTTGATGTTTGACTTGCTAGTGTATGATGAAAAACAGCTTTTGTGATACTTGGCTTCTGCAGCAACCAGATCACCGTTTACTCCACTTAAAATATGTAGAGTTCTTTTATCGTCTATAGCCTCTGCAGCCTTCTTAATTGCATCTCGGGAATCAAATGAACTTGCATTATTCATTTCTTTGCACTTCTTGTAACTTTTATTACCACATATCAAGCACTTGGAGGAATCAAATGGTAATGGTTTTGATCTTAATGATCTATCAGAACTTCAGAAACTTCGACAGCGTCGACTTGATGACCTAATATGTGACACAAAAATGTTCGATTAGGCTAGCAAGACAAACAAAAGAAAATCGTGTTGGTTATGTTTGTCGAAATAAGCAAAAGCATTAAAACACTAGAAACCTGAGTTAAACAATAAGTCTCTGAGATTACCTTGCTGTACTTCAGCATATTGTAAATTTTGTTCAGTTGTGTAAGCCGAGTAGCAAGTGGAATGCCAGTAGATGGAATTATCTTTGTCTTGAATATATTCTTTCTCAGTCACAAGCTTCCTGTAAGTCTCATCGCGACGTCTCTCTAGGGCAGCCAAAAGATTTTTTATTGACGACTCTTTAGCTGTTCGTAATTTTTCTTTACGATCGTTCTGACAAATTATACATTTGTTGAACAGCGTATTTAGTCTTGCTTTCCTTGCTACAGGAATGTAAAGTTCACAAGAGTCTTCTTCCTGGGCACCGGAAGTACTCACATCCATTTGAAACAAAAAATTGTAAGCAAAGTACGGAAATATACAGCGACAAACATGCAGTCATTCTAGAGAGAAGAGCACCATCTTGAATATACTTAGGTGCCTCGCCTTCAGCTTACTTCAAGTCAACGCAACACGTGACTTCGAAAATGTCATTTAATTTGTAAATGTCATTTTATTTCTTGAAATTGTAAGTTTTTTAAAAAAATTAAAGAAAAGTCGTGTTTTAGCGGAATTAAAAAAAATAATAAAAATATCTAAAAATAAAAAAAAACAAAAAGTGACGTGACCAATCACATGATATCAACAAAGTACTATTTTATGTGTGTTATGTTAACTAGTAACGTTAACTGTCGATTTACGCGACGTAGTGAAAAAAATAACGGCAAAAAACGGGGGAAAATTGACCAGCCTTGTTTTCACGCTGACATGCAAAGTACGTCATAAAAATGTCCCCTTATTTCGTCACTGACGCCACTTTTCGACTCTACGAACTATCTGGCCTTATTCAGGAGTTATCAAAGAGCAACAATCCACTGTCAAACCTTTTCTGTGGCGAGGGGTGAACGAAACGCTCATTTTTCGGTCTTGGCTCACCGACTATATGGTTTCCTTTAATTTCCTATATGGCTATCATGGTTAGCGGTATTGCTCGTAGGCGCGTACCCATGACGGCGACGACGACGGCGGCGGTGGAGTCGCGCAAGATGGCGGCCATACTCCAAATGATAGGTTGATAAAGATATGCAGCCTTGGTTTACTGTGTACTTTTTTTATGACTTCATGTTATGATCACTTAAATCAAGTTTTATGCTGACAAGTTCCACGTTGCCATATCGCGGGCTCAAGTTTATAGCTCGTCGAGGTCACGTGTTTTATTAAAGTTTACCGCTGACCACGTGCTTGTTTTCGATTGGATCGCGGGCTCGTGTCAGGTAAAATTGTTTAAAACAGCTGGGTTGTTTGGAAGCCTGTTAACTCTAATCCAGGTTTAAAAGTAAATCAGATTTTAACTGTTTCTTTTATACGTTTTTTTTTCTACAGCTTTTGTTTTGTGTATCGGTAATTTTGTGATTATGAAGCTTAAAATAGAAGGCCAATGATACCGAAAACCTCATGCCACAAAGTTACAAAACTCAAATCAAAATTCAACCTTATCCTGAGTTAGCCTAATTGGGCTACAGGACCTCCGCTTAATCTAGATATTATTTTGTTTTCCAAGTTGAGTGGCTCACAGACACTTAACGCATTTTTTTAATTCAACTGTTTAGAAGAATTAAAATACTGCTACTTGACAGGTACAATCACTGTGGGATGTGTTATAATAAATTCAACAAAACAAAATAACTTGGAAACAGTGAAAAAAAAAACTATGGTGTTACTGTCTTAAGATGCACTAATATGCGTTTACTGTCGGTACTCATTTTAACATTTTCTTTACAATTCAATGTTAGGGAAACATCTACTAATCGTTTACGTGAATCTATTTTATTGTAACCGAATCTACATACAGGAAAAACTACAGCATTCCAATTATATGTTAAAAATCGTAAGCCACACATGTTCGCATCGCGGACCTTTTTTTTTTCATGGTCAATGTGGTTGGCAGCATGGATCATGGGCACATGCCCCATAAGACAATGTTTTCGTGCAACATGGTGGCCAGCTGATAGGGCGGCCAAGTCATGCAGCCATGATTTACAGCGTGCATCTTTGATATTGGATATCCATGTTATGGTCAACTGACACCTCTCAAAACAAGATATCTGCTGATTAGTATCATATGAACAAATTGCAGACTCAAGTTTAGAGTTCATTGAGGTCATATGTTTCCTTTTTTAACC
>JAHPZR010004007.1:47500-50000 GCA_019787425.1 Platygyra sinensis
CCGTTCGATCCGTACGGGTGGTTGCAAGCCCTTACGCTCCGCAGAGTACAGTTTACTGATCGTATATTGCATTTCATTAGGAATACTTAAAAAAAGAAACGTCTTTCATGATTGTGAGGGGTTCAGAAAGCCCAACGATCCGTTCGATCCGTACGGATGGTTGCGTGCCATTACGCTCCGTAGAGTACAGTTTACGGATCGTATATTGCATCTCATTAGGAAGACTTAAAAAAAAAGAAACTTTTTTTATGATTGTGAGGGGTTCAGAAAGCTCAATGATCCATTCGATCCGTACGGGTGGTTGCAAGCCCTTACGCTCCGCAGAGTACAGTTTACTGATCGTATATTGCATTTCATTAGGAAGACTTAAGAAAAGAAACGTCTTTCATGATTGTGAGGGGTTCAGAAAGCCCAACGATCCGTTCGATCCGTATGGATGGTTGCGTTCCATTACGTTCCGTAGAGTACAGTTTACGGATCGTATATTGCATCTCACTAGGAAGACTTCAAAAAGAAACGTCGGTTATGTTAGAGAGGGGGTCAGTGGGCTTAACGATCGGTCCGATCCGTACGGATCGTTAAGTGCCTTTACGCTCCGTAGAGCATAGTTCACGGATCGTATATTGCATCTCATTAGGGAGACTTTATGTTAGTGATGGGTTCAGAAGGCTTTGGCACACTGAGTAACTAGTCTTTCTGGTTGATCTTTTGATTAATCGTACATATCGTTCGCTTAATTCTAAATTGCTTTTCAAGGGATTGCCGTTGTCTTAAAGCTGTTGGTAACTTAGCTTTGGGCACTGTGTTATTCATTCATTGCGGTAATTTATTGAACGAGGTTTATTTATTTTTTGTCGCGCGATTAATTTCCATTTGTTTTCGATTAGCGACACTACAGACTGCAAACAGTCGTTTTTGGTCGTTTCGGAAGGCCCGATGCGCCGTAAGCGTGACAGTTTTTTTTTGGTCATATTCGAAGGCGTGATGCTTCGTAAGCATAATACTCGATCGAATATGGTTCGTTGCTCGCGTTGGTAAAAAAAATACGACTGTTTTGCATTCTAGCGAAAGTATTGTTCGAGTGTCTTTCAAAGTATTATATCACTCGCCTGTTGGAGACAATAATACAATATGGCGACAGTGTAATTGTCTTGTGTAGTTCAAATACAGTGGGCATCGGTATTGCGTGGTAAGCGAATTTTATAAGCTTATGTTTTTTCTTGTAATTAGAGGGAAAGCTATTTTGAATCCACTGAATTGTTTAAATCTTAATGTTGAAAAGCAATCAAACTTTCGAACCATTTATCATTCACGAATAGATTTTGTTTAAAAAATGTATTGAATCAAAGCTTAAGATAAAAAGCCACGTTTTGGAATTAAGGGTGGTAGACGTCTTGTACGTAATAAATGTCCTGCATTGTCCTAAGATTTGACTGAAGAATTTTTTTGATGTAGTAATTAGATACAGTTAAGTTAGTGTGTTATAACTTCGTGATGTTTGTATTAATAATTCACATAATCAGGGACCGTGATAGTTCTATTGTAGGGGAAGGAAATTATCCATCGCAATTGCGAGAATTTGTTTCGGGCTGCTGTCAAGTACTCTTGAGTTACATGTAGTACATTTATACAGTGGCCTTTGGGTTAGCTTGTAACTTGACAGGTTGCTATTATGTCATAATTAGTAAGTTACAGGAGACAATTATGGTGCTATTTCTGGTATGAAGAAAGAAAATAACAAAGAAAAGGTGGATTTTCTTGCTGGTGTAAGAGAGGCAATTGCTATAAAAAACCAGGTCTTTGTTTTACATGGTGTACATACCTCCATCCAGTATAAAGAAGATTTAGATCATTGTGTTTTATCACATCATACTACTACATGTGTTTATGACAATTCAACCTTCGTTCTCACTATTAACTTAATCAGTGTAGGGAGCGTGATATAAAAAACCCCTACTTTCGTTTTTGGGGGGCTTGTCTGTTGTTGCCGGCGCACACTTGCTACCATCGATATTCCCTTTCGAGCGTGAATTACGAACCGCTGACGTTTTATAGATAACATTTCTGGTGTTTTTCCACATTTAGAACGAGGAATATATACATATATCCTGTCAGTTGCTGCCAGCGTACACTTGGTACGATCTATGTTCCTTTTCGTGTAAGAATTACGAGCTGCAAGCCTTTTATGGAAAGCATTTCAATATCTTTTCTGTTTCTGTCTGCGCACTCTTGCTACGATAGATATTCCCTTTCGAGCATGAATGCACTCGTTTTATAGAAACATTTCTGGTGTTTTCCCACATTTAGAACGAAGAATATATACATATATATATCTTGTCTGTTGCTGCCAGCGCGCACTTGCTACGATCGATAATCCGCTTCGAGCAAAATTACGAATCACACTCGTTTTAAAGAAAGCATTTACATCTTGTCTGGTTCTGTCAGCGTACTCTTGCTACGATAGATATTCCCTTTCGAGCATGAATGCATGCGTTTTATA
>JAHPZR010004007.1:52500-57500 GCA_019787425.1 Platygyra sinensis
ATGTCTCAACAGCAATAATAGCTAAACACTACAGCTGCCATTATACAGAGGTCTTGGGAAGTTTCTTAATGATGTGATCAATATTAAGTTCTAAGTGTAAGCCGTAAAAAGTCTAAACTATGTTTAGTCATTCTTGGTGAAGATTTTTTTTTGCGAATAATTAACAACTATTCACCGAAGTGGAGGTGGCTAGCGGTGGATATTTACCGAGCCGCGAAGCGGCAAGGTAAATATCCAACGCTAGCCACCGACACTGAGGTGAATAGTTGTTTTAGTATATACTAAAACAGTGAGATAATACACACCACAAAAATTAATTTAGATGATTTCTTCACTTGTGACGGCTGCAAACCGGGGCGCCATTTTCTCTTGAGTTGCTCGGAGGTAGATAGCACAGGATATCCGGAGTTTGACGACCCAATCAGCGCGCGCGTTTAAAACTATCCACTGTTTTAGCATATACTCAGAGAAGGAATGAACGTCTTCCCATAATGCTTTGCGACTGAAAGTAATATATCAAAAATTTTCGTGACGTGATCATTCAGCAACGATACTTTCGTGGCATCAACATCATGGCGTCCTTCGTGTGAGGGAATGGTTAGCTCTTTTAAAGAGCACAATTCCTGTATTTAGCAGCATATGTGTCGATGAAAGGTCAATGCACAAATGCTTTGTGTAATTTGCCTTTATTAATACGTCCACTGCGTTTCAAAAGAAGACTCTTGCTTTAGGATTATTGGCTTCGTTTGTCGCCAAAAGCATGCACGTGGGTTTTGTGGAGAAAATAGCTGAAACAAGGGTTTCGCGACGCTGGTTCCTCGTGTCTGCGTACACGTACGTAGTGCGGAAGATTTGAGTGGCATCGTAAATAGTTCAGTTTTATTTCATGTCTTCAAGCACGAGCTGCGAACCGAAGTTAAAGAAGACTTATCATATTGGCGAGCTGAACACGATCAAGAAAACATTTCTATATTGCAACGCATTTAAATTCAAGTTATTTTCCGACGTTAGTCGCTCTTTCGTCAGTAGTTATTGATGGGAAGAAAGATTTCAAAGTTGAAACGGGCTCTCCTTCATGGTCAACTTGTGTCGTTGGATCTTTGTATTAAAATTTCCATAGAATGTATGTGGTATCTTCCTTTATAAAGATTACCCAGTAAAAACCAGCTTAGCAAAAGATTCTTAAATAATTGTGTAGTTTTCTGGCAAATTAAGTTATTTAGGTTCTTTGACCAGGTTCCTATTTTCTTAAAATATATATATTTTGGAGCTGCTGGAAGAAAATTGGTTGTTCCTGATATAAAAAATGCAAATAATGTCTGAATGAGCTGCAGTCTAAACAAGGACAAACTCTATCTTAAATTATGTTAATTATCTCAATCCGGGGGAAACAAACCAACCAATGTTAAAATATTTGAGAACACAACAATTATAATAATTTCCTGATTGCCAGATTACTGTCTTGGACCTAAAGGTACATAAAAGACCAGGTTTAGAGGGGTGTACATGAAAATCTTTGCCTAGCAGGATCTAAAAGAAAAATTGGTTTCTTATATGCAGGTTTTAAATGCAGTGTGTATTCATGAAGGGAAAATGTTCATTAATATAATATATTGTTATTTTCTTGTGTAGTCTGTACAGTTAGTTCCAATGTTTTGCCTCTGAAATAAACTTGAGTTGACTTAGTTGTACTTAAGTTTCTATTGTTTGTTTCTTGTGATTTAAGAGTGATTTTTGTTTTAACCTGGGGAGCCTTTAACAAGGAAAAGGGGAAACAGTTTCATGTATTTTAAATAAATGTCCTTGTCTGAAAGTTTAGGGTAATATTGTGTTCAAATGTAACTAACAATAGTGTGCAGCTACCATAAGTATGTGCGAAAGGTTCATAATACATGCATGTTTGTGGTTTGAGTGGAACTCAAAGAAAAAAGACACTTTATAGAGACACTGAATGTTTGTTGGTTTGGAAGATGACACAAGAAAGATGGACTGTTAGGATTTATAATATGTTTGATGTTTAATCAAGACTGCTGGGGATACTCCAAGTTAATTTTGATGGAGGTGTGTGGCCTGCTTGACAAAACCTGTGCCCTATTTAGAACCAAAATCTGTAATTTTCCCTATACCCTATTTATGACCAGATCAAAACTTCAATACACTGTTTATGACTGTTCTAGCTGACACAGTTGCCTTAAACATAATTTCTGAGGGGCTTGTGTTTATGATCTTATTATTGATAATAATGAAATTGTGGCTTCTTCTAAAAACACATCCAATTCATAACTAGAGTACCAAAAAGAAAACACATTGACCAAAGTGGCCAACTCAATACCCTATTTGTGACCAATGCATCAGAAAAACTATACCCTTTGAAGCTGCACAGAGCCCATATTAAGGGAATACCCCTCGGGTCAAGATGTAAGAGGGAGTTATGGTCTTCAATAAATTAAAGCTGCTTGAAGTTTTTGTAATTTGTGAAACTGTGGACCACTTAAGTGATATCCAACAAACTCCACTCCACCATTGACTAAGATAAAGACTTTCTGGCAGATCTCAGTTCATGGAGTTTATAAATTATTAAGCAATAATGAACAGGCTCCCAAACTGAGTATGATGTAAAAATAGGTGGGCAGATATCAGGCTGGCTCTGTTCTCTTTACTCCAATAGAGAGCCTGTTTACAGTTAATAAAATTTAACCCCCCACTTTGACCCACACAGGATGATGTGAGAAAAGGTTCTCAAAAAATAATAAATTATGTATTGCTATCCTTGTAACTTTTTTTCAGAAATATGACAAATAATAATAATAGCACTTTTCATGACAAGGGACTATGTTTTAAATAACATAAACAAATACACTAGAAAATTTACTGGTCAAAAACAGTATATTATTTTGTAAAAGTCTCAGTGCCCTAGAACCTGCACAATTTAGATTAAATTCCTAAATTATATACACATACAAATACTCTCTAATTTTTAATCTCAACAATTTTTCATAACTTTGGCCTTATGAATCATGACAATAGAACTATATTGTGTGTAAAATGAAAACACAGGGAATATATTCCATTATACTTCATGAAGTTGTAATAAGTGACTTTTGATATATCGAAATTCAGGATCAACAGTCTGGTCAACAAATAATGATTTCCTTATGGAAGTCCAATTTTCTTTCTTTGGGGCTTTGATGGAGTTGACCCCGTTATGAGATCATGGAGTGTAACTGGGCTGGTTAGCATTCAAATTTGTGGAATCCATGTCGGTTGTTACACCTAGAAAATAAACCAAAACTCATTTACACACCATACTAAAGTGTTAATTGCACTCCTATTCAGCTTGAAAAATTATGAGAAGCAATAATAATTGCATATCCTTTCCTTTTCATGTCTCGTACGGTAGTATCTTACGCAGCATGTGACATGTGAAGTCTGTGCAATTCCCGATTTTGTCTCATTTTCGAAACCTCCAAAAAGTTAGAAATCCTGGGTCACTAAGGGTCACTTTGGTATTCATTTGTGTATGGACGTTTCTAGAACTAAAATCTTTATCGTAGATTGGAATTACTCCAGCAGAATTGCAACTACGAATGAATTTATGCACCTAGTCAAAGCCGTGTTTACAAAAGGTTTGACACACTCATACTAAAAGCATCATAAAATAGTTATGTTGACGGATCAATTCCCACAAAATGGTCTGCCGATAGAAGATAAAACAATAAAGATCTAATATCAAGTGTAGTTACCTCGGATAAGCGCTTCGTCTCCAAAAAATCGAAATAAAAAAAACCCGAAATTCGCCGCATGTTCTCAAAACAGGCGCCATCTTGTAAAATCGAACAACGCAAAGCAGTCTGGGAAGACCTTCATTCCTCTTCTGGCATATACTAATAGATTTTATCACTGA
This sequence comes from Platygyra sinensis, assembly GCA_019787425.1. Taxonomy (NCBI): domain Eukaryota; kingdom Metazoa; phylum Cnidaria; class Anthozoa; order Scleractinia; family Merulinidae; genus Platygyra; species Platygyra sinensis. Next base: position 56,405 of record JAHPZR010004007.1, read on the forward strand.
CAGTGGGAAAATTGTCGTCACATGCGAGGCAACATGTGAATGCAAGTTTGGCTCAAAATAACTTTACAGATTGAAACGGAGATTAGGCCTTTGGCTTTTTGTTGGTTTATAATTATTTTCTTCAGTTTAGTAAGATATACTTTTGTACACTTAAGAGAACAAAGCTTTATGCCAAATAGAAGCAGCGATGTTTTTGCCGCGACGTGAAACAAAACTTCATTTGCCACAAATCGCATAATCAGCTCGTCGACATGTGCCGCTATATAGAACTTTTGCAAAAACTTTGAATTAGTGCAAACGTCGCATCATATAAAGCTTATTAGAAATTCCAGTCTTCAAAGATAGAGCATTTCAGCGTTAGGATGAACGATTCATGTTAAATAGAACCAGGGAAATTTTTAGTGTTTGCGTTGACGTTTTGGAGAGGAATAAAGTTCATCAAGGTTAACGACTCGTCCACGCGTGATGCCAGACAAAACTTTCCCTAGCAGAAAAAATTAGAACTAATGCAAACGGCACATCTCAGATAAAGGCTCCTGTCTTCAAAGATATAGTATTTTGGCGTTTGAATGAACGCTTTGTACCATATAAAACTGGAGATCTTGTTTTTCCAACAACTTCTATGACGCTTTTATGCAATAGACGGCCTAAAGCTGTTCATTCGCACTGAGCGAGATTCGCAAAATCAACTCTTTGAACAGGGTCAGGAAGGGTATTCTCGAGATCTGGGATTTGACCAAAATACAGTGCGGGAAACAGGAAAACAATAAATAACTTGACGGGATCCGGGATTTGACTCCTTCCTGGGAAGTGGGACTCGAAAAAATTTGGGCATGGGATGCGGGATTTTTTCGCCTGTTTGTTGGGAATTTGAGAAATCGTCACGGCCCAAATAAACGTTCTAGCGGGCCAAAGCCGCTATAGAATGTGCCCGTTAATAGTTGTCTAACTGAAACTGTCAGAGAGTTTTTTGTTTCAACCGGATGCCAGAAAAGTCCACGTGGCGTACTAGCATACAAGTTATTTACTCCATGCTCAATTGACTCAATGTCTCAAGCTCTTCAGTCTCTTCAAAAGTTCACTTTCATTGTAATCT
>JAHPZR010004007.1:62500-78283 GCA_019787425.1 Platygyra sinensis
CGGATCCTCCATCAACAGCTATCACGCTTCCTAGGTAGGTAAAGGAGGCGACATTCTCTATGTCGTCGTTGTCTAGCTTAATTGGAGCTTGGTTTGTGCTGTTTATGCGCATTGTCTTGGTCTTGCTTTTCTTGATGTTGAGACCTGCCATTTCTGCGGTTGTAGCCAGTGAATGGACTTTGTCCTGCGCATGCCTGTGGTTGTGGGAAAGTAGAGCGATGTCATCAGCAAAATCTAGATCGTGGAGTTGGGAGAGGAGAGTCCATTGTAATCCTGTCCTGGAGCCTTCCGTTGTGGTCTTCATTATCCAATCAATAACCAAAAGAAATAGCATAGGTGATAAGATGCAGCCTTGTCGGACTCCTGTCTTTACAGAGAAAGGCGGTGTTAGTTCACGATTGTGTATTACTCTGATTTGGGAATTGAAGTAGGACTGTTGTATGATGGCAATAAACTTCTCCGGGATTCCATAGTGACGGAGAATCTTCCAGAGTGTGTTGTGATCGACACTATCGAAGGCCTTTTCGAAGTCTATGAAAGTGATGTATAGTGAGGAGTTCCATTCTAGCGACTGCTCAGCTATAATTCTTAGGGTTGCGATATGGTCAGTACAAGACCTGTTCTTTCTAAAGCCCATTTGTTGGTCCCTTAAGATCTCCTCAAGGGCATCTATTAGTCTTTGCAGGATTATTTGGCTGAGGATTTTTCCTGGTACAGATAGCATGGTAATTCCTCTATAGTTGTTACAGTTTGCTAGGTCGCCCTTTTTGGGGACTTTTACAAGATAGCCCTCTTTCCAATCCTCAGGAATAGTTTCCTCCTCCCAAACCTTCTCAAAGATCTCATACAGCATCTGCGTTGAGGTGTTTAGATCTGCTTTTAGAATTTCTGCTGGAATGCCATCTGGCCCTGGAGCTTTCCCATTCTTTTGTTTCTGTATTGCTTTTGCTATTTCTTCCTTGCTGGGTTTTTCAGTATTAACATCCAACATGAGCTCGGCTTCTGGGATGGCTATAGAGCCTTGTGGTGATGGTCGATTCAATAATTCCTCAAAATATTCTCCCCATCTCTTCAGTTGGTCTTCCTGCTTGGTGAGCGTGTTGCCGTATTTGTCCTTGATGGGTTTTGGTGCAGCGCTCTTCTTTCCTGCTAGCTTCCTTGTCAGTTCATACAGGTCTTTCATCCTGTGTTGATTTGCTGCTGTTTCTGCTTCCTTTGCCAGATTGTTAATAAACTGTCTTTTATCATGCTTGATAGCTCTTCGCACTTCCTGGTTGGCTTTGTTGTACTGTTTCTGCGCTTCCCTTCTAGCAGCCCTTGTGCTGCTGTTGCTGATCTTGTCCTTTAGCTTCCTTCTGCTCTCAATTTTGCTTAAGGTTTCCGTGGTGATCCATTCTTTGTGCTGGTTTCGCCTTAGACCTAGGATCTCGTTAGATGTATCTGCCCATGCCTGCTTCCGGTCATTCCATACACCTTCTATGCTCTGCTGTTCCTCTTTATCTGCTAGGTCTGCTAGGACCTGGTACCTGTTGTTTAGTGCAATCTGGAAAGCTCTAAGAGAGGGTGGATCTTGAAGTAGCTTGATATTGTACCTTGGAGCTACTTTGGGGTTTCTGGTGTTGTATTTCCTGAGCTTTAGCCTCAGTGTGGCCACAACTAGGTGGTGATCTGATGCCACGTCTGCTCCTCTGCACACTCTCACGTCATGCACTGATCGGCTGAATCTCTTGCTAATGCAGATATGGTCAATTTGATTTTCAGTGTTGTGGTCTGGGGACATCAAGTTTGTTTTATGTATGCGTTTGTGTGGGAAGATGGAGCCACCAATAACCATACAGTTGAACGCACACATTTCCACGAAGAGTTCCCCTTTTAAATTTATTTCACCCTCTCCATGCTCTCAAAAAGCCAAGGAAACGAAGAATCATAATTGACTTTGGCTCTGATGTTTACAACTTGAAGTGAGCTGTCTATTGACTCAGCTTAAAAACCTTGAATCTTGCTGGAAAAACTGCCCTGGCAAGCGTTCGTAATTTTAACCAAATTCCGCAAAGTTCTGCGCAGTTGAGTGTTTTTTATGCATGGTTGCGTTTTTGACTGACATAAGACTTGTTTTTCGCTCGTCACTTAGCAACCAGCAAATGCATTTTGACTGTTGTCGATTTCAGAGCGACATTCAATGCAAATTTTCCCTTTATTTCATAACTTTGCTATTCTTATTTTCTCGGAAATTGTAATTTTTATGATTAATTGGTAATAAGACTTCAAGTCGTCCAATTCTGTCTGTAATCATACTCGTGATAAACAAATCGGACTCCCGCTACGCGGTCGTCCGATTTTGTTATCACTCGTATGATTACAGACCGAATTGGAGTCCACTCAGTCCTATTACCATTACATATCGTGCTCAACCTCATCCAATAATTGTTTATTAACTGTTTGAAATTTCCATGTGAAATCAGGCATCATGAAATCTATGGGTCATGCTTGTTTGAAAATAGGTTAAAACATGTTATCAGTGAGGTTTTTTTTTAAAAATTGGGGTAAAATTACGGGTAAAAATGAAAGACGTTTTAACCACTCAAAGTACAATCCAACTCAATTTGTACGTAGATAAGTTTCTAATTGATTAGAATGGTGATATGCATGCTGTTCTTGTTTTTAACAACCCCTATATATCTATTAACACATTCACTTCATTCTCTCTCGCTCTATATGTATAAATACAAGTTTGTTAATTTTTTACCCTCAACATTGAACTTGAGAATGACTGAGCAGCAGTCAAAATGTTAATTGTTTTTACCTGTAATTCTTACTGCAAAAAAAAATGTTTCAAAAAAATAAAATCACACCATGCGTTTCTAAGGTTAGCATGGGTGATATATGATCTTTTGATGAAGTATGAAGGATTTTGATTTTTCATCATGTATTACCCCTGGCTTGAGAAGTAGCCATTCCCAATTAATTATCACTAATAGATTTTTATCTCTTCTCTTTCATGTGGATGTTGTGGAACAAATCAGGGAGTGAGTTATAATCATTTTACATTTATTCAATGTATAACACCAATTGTTTTTAAACCAAACTATATATTCTTATCCAATAACTTCGAGGTCTTCTGTTTTTGATTCTTTGGTTTATTTCTTATTAAGGACGTTCGCGCCCATTGCTACTGCGCATCTCTAGTGCACACGCTATTCATTGGTCACGAGCGTGCCACGTCATTTTCAAGCATGCGCCACCGATTCGAAAACTCAACAAAATAAATAGAGCTAACGAACTTTGCGATAACTTGGTGTGCGAATATTTTTGTTGGATGCTCGGCGACCCCCACTTTTTTCCGGTAGATCACTTCCGTTTCTGATTCTTTCCATTATACTAAAAAACAAAAAAAAATGTGTACGTTGGAAGTTTTAGTTATTTCTCGTAAACTATTCAAATAGGGTCGAATTGGTACATGGATACAGATGTGCGTGACTTAGAAGCAGTAGTTTTTTTAGGCTAATTTTAGCTCATTTAATGACATATGTAGCAAAGATCTATCAAAGAGGCCTATATGTGCTGTGTTAAACACACATAACTTAGATATGATTCTTCAACTTAAAAATATGTCGATAGTAATGAATCCAGCCAGAATTGCCTCGAATGACTGAAAATCATAGAAATGCTATGGTCTATGCTGCACCTTATCTTGAAAATGAGTTCGGTGACCCCCGATTTTTTTTACGTTTTTAATCCAATCTTATAATTTTCTACCTGCAGGCAAAGTTTTAAGAAAACCGGCGCGTGGGAAGTTTTTCGGCGCAAACGTCCTTAAGTTATAGTTCCTAGTAATAACTGATTTTTAGTGCAGAGTGCACTATTGGGATGGTTTGGGGGTTGACGCCGCTAACGCACTATTGCACGAAGGCAGTATGGCAATAAGGTGTTAACATTTAAATATTTATTTAATTAATTAATTAATTCCAATTAATTAATTAGCGTTGTGTTGAGGGGGTGGGGTAGGTACCTTTAATTGCTACGTAAAATGTACTACACTAACATTTCTTATTAGACAACATCACAAAACTACCGGTATATATGGTTCCAATATTCTCTTGTTACCCTAGTGGTACTATTCTCTTAAGAACAAAGGTGATTTACACGAGGCGCATGCGCAGATTGATTAGCGTTAGTGTTAACTGTATGTTAGGTAAACGATGGATTTCATACACAATATATACACGAACGATTAGTGCTTTTCTTTGTGGTTGAACACAGTATGTAAGACACATGCGCTCTAACATTGTCAGCATGATACAATCCGTTCTCGAGTTCAGATTCATGCGTGTGATACCACACTCTTGTCTTAACAGGCGATGGCAGTTAATATTTTTTCAGGTAATATCAGTTCCCTCTTTTAGTGCCAAAGAACGCTTTTGTGACAGCGTATCTTTTGGAATCATCCCTAGCTCAGTTCAAAAATGCCGTGTGCTGTTTTTAATTATTTCGTGTTTGCTAAGCTTTAAACAGGGAAACGAATGGATCTCCTCAGCAGCTTGTTTATTTTCTCCCTCATGAAATAGAACAAGAAGTTCACAAATGTATTCACCCGAAACATTTCCGAGTTAGCGGCATTAAAATTAGTAATGTCGTGGCAAAAGACACTTCTCAAATATTGCTGTAGACACTGTGGCACTTACAGAAACGCACGAATAAATTTAGTCAGTCTTTGAGGGGACTCATTCACTGATGTAGGATATAATATCGGTCAAGTTGAAACGCTTCTCGGTTGTATTAATCGATATCATTGTGTATTTTGAACTGGTTTACTGTTAACACCATCGGTGGCAACCTAATAAGAACGTGCTATTCCGAGACACGACGTGACTATTTGATAATTAAATTAGTAATTGTTTATCGATGATATGAAAATTTGCCTCTTGATTGAAACAAAATGATTCCTCTTTTAATTTTTTCATAAGTTAATAACATTATTTCATTTTTCTCAGGAAAAAAAGCGAGAATATCTTCTTTGTATGTTTTTGAGAAAACAAGGGTATCATGTTACAAACTTTGGGAGAAAAACAAAAGTATCAAGTTACAAAATGTTGGCGTTGAAAAACTAAAAGTATCACGTTTGCTAGTTCAACGTATTAATGAATTTAGAATGAACGAAATTAAACGTAAAAGACCACAGTAAAATTTAAAACTGTCTAGACAACAGTAATCGTAAGTTATTTTTGGGCCTTGAACTAACAAGTTACATACAGACAGCAGATGACTCAAAACGTACTGACAGTCCTGCATAACACTCTGCACTATCTGAGATTGTCTCACTAGTTGTCCTTTCCTTTTCATGTGGAATGTCGGGGAACAAACCAGTTGGTAATTACATTTGTGTAAGTGTCTTTTTTACATTTATTCAAAAATGCATCAGATCAATTTCTTTTGAATCAAACTACTTAATAATGCCCAATTGCCTGCTGACTTCCCCTTCTTTTTGTTTGATTTTGTTCTTTAAAGGAAAAAATCATTGATTTCTGTTGGTAATAATACCACATTGAGGGCCAAATTTGGATCAATTTATTAACGAGATAGACCAGTTTACATCTTTGTACTAGAATTTTTTTGGGAAAAAAACACTTGTCATTTTTCTTTAGCCACAAATCACTCTGAACCACACATTTAGTGGCTTTTGTAAAAATAACCTTGCTAGAGCTTGGAAATATAACAGAGATCGCCACAGTTTACACAAATAGACTCCAGACAATGGGTGACAAGGGCATTTGAGACACTTTTAGAAAGTGACACTTTTCGATATATAAGCACTTGTTCTATTTTATTTGCATCTAGCGTTAACTCTCAGATACCCCAGGCCCCCAATTCAATGTTGTGTTCCTGCTGTGATATACGCTGTCTAAGAAATAGAAAATCAACATTGTTTTGGCGGAAAGGTAGGGGGTGAGGAATGTTTCGAAGATGCAGAAAATAGAAGTTTGCAGCAAAGTGTCTCAACACTTTTGTTGCTAATTTTAGTTTTGGCTAAGTGGCTCAGAAAAAACAAATTGATAACCTGGTGATTTCTAACATTCTTGTACAACGATTTCTTAGTTCTTGTCCGTTGGTGTTGATTTCTCAGTATCTTGCTACTAACTCCAGTCTTTTTCTATGTCGACAGGCAATTTATGATCTCATATGACAGCTTTTACTCTAATATGTGGGGATTTCCATTTCTCGTGTAGTGATTTCCTGATCTCACATATTGATCGAGAACTAAAACCTTATAGGAGATTTTAAACTGAACCCACTTTTGCGATGGTTGGCACACTTATGTTCTGTTCTCGATGTTTGTGATGAAAGTTTATAAAAAGTGCAGACATCATGGTAGACTAAATTTGTCTGGCACACAACATCAGTCACTCAAAAAGTTTTTGCTACGCATTGCCAAAAATGGATAAATGAAATTTAAGGCTCTGTTTACAAACAGGTAGGGCAACCCTTGCTCTGGGGACACCATTTTGTTTCCTTTTTCAAAGTCATGGAAAAACATCTGTGCATAATATATTGCATGTTGTTGTGTGTCCTGCTGACACAGGATGATAATAATTATAACAATAATAATGATGATAATTATTGTAACGAATACCGTTCATTGCTGTGATAGCGTGACTGTCAATACACCTCTTTGTTTTATGTGACATACCAATTAGTTGTCGGTTTTACCTTTCATTCGACACACGTGTAAGTTAGAAGCGCATGTTAAGATGGGATTGATCGAAGGATCGTCGAATATATCATTGTAATAGAACGGAGAAAGAGATATGTGACGTTGTTCGTTGTTTTAATCTAGAGCCCGAAATGTATACCACTCTATTAAATCCATTTTGAAATCACTGGTTATCCTTGCAATCTGATTGGCTCTCAGGGGTGCGATTTATTCACGAATCGCACTATTTTTTGCTCTAAATCGCACCTTTCCTCAGCCAATGAGAATTGGACAGTAAAACAAAGCAACCAATCAGATTTCAAGGTTAGTTTGATGTAACCAATAAAATTTAGGAAAATGAATGAGAAAAAGCCACTGTGTTGCGAATTTTGCAACTACAGGTCAAAACTTTGTCATTGTTGTCTTTTCTTTTTCAAGACAATTGACGAATTTAATTAATTACAGTTTTTGAATAATGATAACGAGCTCCTTCAGCCTAAAGACCTTCTTTACAAGAAGTTTCCAACATTCAGTGTCCATTTTGACGAATATTTTCGCGTTCTTTCTTCAACATCTGCTCAAGATTCGTGTGATACCGAGTTCAGCAAAACATAAACAAACGACAACCACACAACAACAAATTTCATAGCCACCTCAAGAAGGTACATGTTTCCAGGTTCGCAGTAGTTTCAAACGAAGCAATACAAGAGCTCAACTCTATCGCTGTGAATAACCATACGTAGTCTTTTGACCCGCTCCACAAAACAGTGAATGAACGCCATCTTAAAAAAATATATCTTGAAACAAACGGCGCCGCACGAACTTGACAAGGTCCCAACAATAAAGTTGTACGCAGAGGTCACAAGAAGAAGCAGAGATACTAAATAGCCTGAATCCCGTAAAATCATGCAGAGTACCATTGAACGGTATTTCAAAGAGAAAACTATCCATAGTTGGGCATCGTGTAGTCGAGGGAGTTTCACAACTCAAAAGAAAATTATCCATCGCAGAATTACACCGGTTGCACCCTCAAATTCCTTCTCTAAAGACAACGAGAAGTTTTAGCTTCAACCACAAAAGAAAGGAAGGTCTTCCATCATTGATTCAGGCGAAGAAAATCGAACTTTGATGCATGAAAGCGACTATTTTCGTTCTCACTTCAGAACTACTTGTTTGTTTGTTATGCTTGAATGAGATTTCGTCACATGACATCGTTTGTAAATGAATGTCAAAGCATTTCCGGTTCCGCTATTTCTAACAAACCGGCGCGGCTCGGCTTCGAACAATGCATCAAAATCTAAAATTTAAGGCCATAAAATTGTGCGATTTCAAAATGGATTTAATAAAGTGGTAATTGAACTGAGTGTCGTGCAATTTTGGCCTGAAATCATACTTGTGATTTCAAATCGAACTCGCGCTGCGCGCTCGTTCAATTTTGAAATCACGCGTATGATTTCAGGCCAAATTGCACTCCACTCAGTTCAATTACCATTATTAATCAAAGGCAGATTTGTTACGCTTAAGGATATTTGTATTGTTGAGAATCTATGTATATGCATGCCCCCGCGTGCTCGAGTTAAAAAAATTCGATTAGCGTAGATTTATAGTAATAGCTCTATTCTGCTCCGTGTATTTCAGTTTTTACGAGCTTTCAAGTCCAATAAACCCATTGAGAAAGATAGATGCTTGAAGGTTCCGTTATTTATAAAACATTCTCCGATGCGGCACTGTTAAGAAATTCAAAGACCGAAAGAATCGATTGATGTCAGCGTCCGCCCCGTTACAATAATAACGATAATAATAATACTTGAAATTTATATAGCGCAAATTTCATATACATGATCAAATGCACTTCACATGAAAATAAAGATTAAAAAATCAAAAGCTAATGAGATAAAAGATTACAAAGAACTAAGCTAATGAGGTAAAGCATTAAAAACTCTGGTGAAAAGGTAGGTTGAAACTGTTGTTGCAACCTACTGAGGTGCTGATCAAAATATGCTCTTCCATTGTTTGATTTATTAATTTTGTATCACTGGTGGTTGTTTGTATATTTTTCTCTTAAACTTTTATTCAATCTGTGCATGTAAATTTTATCAACTGTTTGAAATTTCCATGTGAAATCAGGTATCATGATATTTCTGGGTCATGCATGTTTGAATTCCTTGGTAGCTTAAAAAAATATTATCAGTGAGGGTTTTTTTTTAGAACGATTCATCGTAAAATTATGGAGAGAAATGATCGATGTTTTTAAACCACTCAAAGTACAATCCAACTCAATTTCTAATTGATTAGAATGGTGATATGCATGCTGTTCTTGTTTTTAACACCCCCTTAATATCTATTAACACATATGTTACTTCATTCTCTCTCCCTCTATCTATACAAGTTTGTTAATTTTTTATCCTCAACATTAAACTTGAGAATGACTGAACAGCAGTCGAAATGTTGTTTGGTTTTACCTGTAATTCTTATTGCAAATAAATAATTCAAGGGAAATAAAATCACACCACACGTTTCTAGAGTTAGCATGGGTGATATATGATCTTTTGATGAAATATGAAGGATTTTGATTTTTCATCATGTACCACCCCTGGCTTGATGCCCAATTAATTATTACTAATAGATTTTTATCTCTTCTCTTTCATGTGGATGTTGTGGAACAAATCAGTTGTGAGTTATAATCATTTTACATTTATTCAATGTATCATACCAATTGTTTTTAAATACTATAAATTCTTATCCAATTACTTCGTGGTCTTCTGTTTTTGATTCTTTGATTTATTTCTTATTAAGTTATAGTTCCTAGTAATAACTGATTTTTATTGCAGAGTGCACTATTGGGATGGTTTGGGGGTTGACGCCGCTAATGCACTATTTCTTTAAGGCACTATGGCAATAAGGTGTAAACTTAAATGTTTGTTTAATTAATCATTCCAATTAATTAATTAGCCTTGTGTTGAAAGGGTGGGGTAGATACCTTTGATTGCTACGTAAAATGTACTAGACTTACATTTCTTCTTAGATAACATCACAAAACTACCGGTATATATGGTTCCAATATTCTCTTGTTACCCTCGTGGTACTTTTCTCTTAAGAACAAAGGTGATTTACACGAAGCGCATGCGCAGATTGATTAGCGTTAGTGTTAACTATATCTTAGGTAAACGATAGATTTCATACACAATATACACGAACGATTAGTGCTTTTCCTTGTGGTTGAACACAGTATGTAAGACGCATGCACTCTAGCATTGTCAGCATGATACAATCTGTTCTCGAGTTTAGATTTGTGCGTGCAATACCACACTCTTGGCTTAACGGGCGATGGCAGTTATATTTCAGGTAATATCAGTTCCCCCTTTTAGTGCAAAGAGCGCTTTTGTGACAGCGTATCTTTTGGAATCATGCCTAGCTCGGTTCAAAAATGCTGTGTGCTGTTTTTAAACTATTTCATGTTTGCTAAGCTTTAAACAGGGAAAGGAATGGATCTCCTCAGCAGCTTGTTTATTTTCTCCCTCATGAAAGAGAACAAGAAGTTCACAAATGTATTCACCCGAAACATTTCCGAGTTAGCGGCATTAAAATTAGTAATGTCGTGGCAAAAGAAACTTCTCAAATATTGCTGTAGACACTGTGGCACTTACAGAAACTGCAAATAAATTTAGTCAGTCTTTGAGGGGACTCATTCACTGATGTAGGATATAATATCGGTCAAGTTGGAATGCTTCTCGGTTGTATTAATCGATATGATTGTGTATTTTGGACTGGTTTACTGTTAACACCATGGGTGGCAACCTAATAAGAACGTGCTATTCCGAGACACGACGTGACTATTTGATAATTAAATTAGTAATTGTTTATCGATGATATGAAAATTTGCCTCTTGATTGAAACAAAATGATTCCTCTTTTAATTTTTTCATAAGTTAATAACATTATTTCATTTTTCTCAGGAAAAAAAGCGAGAATATCTTCTTTGTATGTTTTTGAGAAAACAAGGGTATCATGTTACAAACTTTGGGAGAAAAACAAAAGTATCAAGTTACAAAATGTTGGCGTTGAAAAACTAAAAGTATCACGTTTGCTAGTTCAACGTATTAATGAATTTAGAATGAACGAACTTAAACGTAAAAGACCACAGTAAAATTTAAAACCGTCTAGACAACAGTAATCGTAAGTTATTTTTGGGCCTTGAACTAACAAGTTACATACAGACAGCAGATGACTCAAAACGTACTGACAGTCCTGCATAACACTCTGCACTATCTGCGTTTGTCTCACTAGTTGTCGTTTCCTTTTCTTGTGGAATGTCGGGGAACAAACCAGTTGGTAATTACATTTGTGTAAGTGTCTTTTTACTTTTATTCAAAAATGTATCAGATCAATTTCTTTTAAATCAAACTACTAAATAATGCCCAATTGCCTGCTGACTTCCCCTTCTTTTTGTTTGATTTTGTTCTTTAAAGGAAAAAATCATTGATTTCTGTTGGTAATAATACCACATTGAGGGCCAAATTTGGATCAATTTATTAACGAGATAGACCAGTTTACATCTTTGTACTAGAATTTTTTTGGGAAAAAAACACTTGTCATTTTTTCTTTAGCCACAAATCACTCTGAACCACACATTTTGTGGCTCTTGTAAAAATAACCTTGCTAGAGCTTGGAAATATAACAGAGATCGCCACAGTTTACACAAATAGACTCCAGACAATGGGCGACAAAAGTAGCTGAGACACTTTTAGCAAAGCCTCAGCGAAGTATCGCGGATGCATGAAATAGAAGTTTGCAGCAAAGTGTCTCAACACTATTGTTGCTAATTTTAGTTTTTGCTAAGTGGCTCATAAAAAAACAAATTGACAACCTGGTGATTTCTAACATTCTTGTACCACGATTTCTTATTCTTGTCCGTTGGTGTTGATTTCTCAGTATCTTGGTACTAACTCCAGTCTTTTTCTATGTCGACAGGCAATTTGTGATCTCATATTACAGCTTTTACTCTAATATGTGGGGATTTCCATTTCTCGTGTAGTTATTTCCTGATCTCACATATTGAATCGAGAACTAAAACCTTATAGGAGATTTTAAACTGAACCCACTTTTGCGATGGTTGGCACACTTATGTTCTGTTCTCGATGTTTGTGATGAAAGTTATAAAAAGTGCAGACATCATTGGAGACTAAATTTGTCTGTCACACAACATCAGTCACTCAAAAAGATTTTGCTACGCATTGCCAAAAATGGATAAAAGAAATTTAAGGCTCTGTTTACAAACAGGTAGGGCAACCCTTGCTCTGGGGACACCATTTTGTTTCCTTTTTCAAAGTCATGGAAAAACATCTGTGCATAATATATTGCATGTTGTTGTGTGTCCTGCTGACACAGGATGATAATAATTATAACAATAATAATAATGATAATTATTGTAACGAATACCGTTCATTGTTGTGATAGCGTGACTGTCAATATACCTCTTTGTTTTATGTGACATACCAATTAGTTGTCGGTTTTACCTTTCATTCGACACACGTGTAAGTTAGAAGCGCATGTTAAGATGGGATTGATCGAAGGATCGTCGAATATATCATTGTAATAGAACGGAGAAAGAGATATGTGACGTTGTTTGTGGTTTTAATCTAGAGCCCGAAATGTATACCACTTTATCGAAGGCAGATTTGTTACGCTTAAGGATATTTGTATTGTTGAGATCTATGTATATGCACGCCTCGCGTGCTCGAGTTAAAACATTTCGATTAGCGTAGATTTATAGTAAAAGCTCTATTCTGCTCCTTGTATTTCAGTTTTTACGAGCTTTCAAGTCCAATAAACCCATTGAGAAAGATAGATGCTTGAAGGTTCCGTTATTTATAAAACATTCTCCGATGCGGCACTGTTAAGAAATTCAAAGACCGAAAGAATCGATTGATGTCAGCGTCCGCCCCGTTACAATGATAACGATAATAATAATACTTGAAATTTATATAGCGCAAATTTCATATACATGATCAAATGCACTTCACACGAATATAAAGATTAAAAAATCAAAAGCTAATGAGATAAAAGATTACAAAGCACTAAGCTAATGAGGTAAAAGATTAAAATCTCTGGTGAAAAGATAGGTTGAAACTGTTGTTGCAACTTAGTGAGGTGCTGATCAAAATATGCTCTTCCATTGTTTGATTTATTAATTTTGTATCACTGGTGGTTGTTTGTATATTTTTCTGTTAAACTTTTATTTAATCTGTGAATGTAAAATTTATCAACTGTTTGAAATTTCCATGTGAAATCAGGTATCATGATATTTCTTGGTCATGCATGTTTGAATTCCTTGGTAGCTTAAAAAAATATTATCAGTGAGGGTTTTTTTAAAACGACTCATGGTAAAATTATGGGTAGAAATGATCGATGTTTTTAAACCAGTCAAAGAACAATCCAACTCAATTTCTAATTGATTAGAATGGTGATATGCATGCTGTTCTTGTTTTTAACACCCCCTTAATATCTATTAACACATATGTTACTTCATTCTCTCTCCCTCTATCTATACAAGTTTGTTAATTTTTTATCCTCAACATTAAACTTGAGAATGACTGAACAGCAGTCGAAATGTTGTTTGGTTTTACCTGTAATTCTTATTGCAAATAAATAATTCAAGGGAAATAAAATCACACCACACGTTTCTAGAGTTAGCATGGGTGATATATGATCTTTTGATGAAATATGAAGGATTTTGATTTTTCATCATGTACCACCCCTGGCTTGATGCCCAATTAATTATTACTAATAGATTTTTATCTCTTCTCTTTCATGTGGATGTTGTGGAACAAATCAGTGTGTGAGTTATAATCATTTTACATTTATTCAATGTATCATACCAATTGTTTTTAAATACTATAAATTCTTATCCAATTACTTCGTGGTCTTCTGTTTTTGATTCTTTGATTTATTTCTTATTAAGTTATAGTTCCTAGTAATAACTGATTTTTATTGCAGAGTGCACTATTGGGATGGTTTGGGGGTTGACGCCGCTAATGCACTATTTCTTTAAGGCACTATGGCAATAAGGTGTAAACTTAAATGTTTGTTTAATTAATCCATTCCAATTAATTAATTAGCCTTGTGTTGAAAGGGTGGGGTAGATACCTTTGATTGCTACGTAAAATGTACTAGACTTACATTTCTTCTTAGATAACATCACAAAACTACCGGTATATATGGTTCCAATATTCTCTTGTTACCCTCGTGGTACTTTTCTCTTAAGAACAAAGGTGATTTACACGAAGCGCATGCGCAGATTGATTAGCGTTAGTGTTAACTATATCTTAGGTAAACGATAGATTTCATACACAATATACACGAACGATTAGTGCTTTTCCTTGTGGTTGAACACAGTATGTAAGACGCATGCACTCTAGCATTGTCAGCATGATACAATCTGTTCTCGAGTTTAGATTTGTGCGTGCAATACCACACTCTTGGCTTAACGGGCGATGGCAGTTATATTTCAGGTAATATCAGTTCCCCCTTTTAGTGCAAAGAGCGCTTTTGTGACAGCGTATCTTTTGGAATCATGCCTAGCTCGGTTCAAAATGCTGTGTGCTGTTTTTAAACTATTTCATGTTTGCTAAGCTTTAAACTGGGAAAGGAATGGATCTCCTCAGCAGCTTGTTTATTTTCTCCCTCATGAAAGAGAACAAGAAGTTCACAAATGTATTCACCCGAAACATTTCCGAGTTAGCGGCATTAAAATTAGTAATGTCGTGGCAAAAGAAACTTCTCAAATATTGCTGTAGACACTGTGGCACTTACAGAAACTGCAAATAAATTTAGTCAGTCTTTGAGGGGACTCATTCACTGATGTAGGATATAATATCGGTCAAGTTGGAATGCTTCTCGGTTGTATTAATCGATATGATTGTGTATTTTGGACTGGTTTACTGTTAACACCATGGGTGGCAACCTAATAAGAACGTGCTATTCCGAGACACGACGTGACTATTTGATAATTAAATTAGTAATTGTTTATCGATGATATGAAAATTTGCCTCTTGATTGAAACAAAATGATTCCTCTTTTAATTTTTTCATAAGTTAATAACATTATTTCATTTTTCTCAGGAAAAAAAAGCGAGAATATCTTCTTTGTATGTTTTTGAGAAAACAAGGGTATCATGTTACAAACTTTGGGAGAAAAACAAAAGTATCAAGTTACAAAATGTTGGCGTTGAAAAACTAAAAGTATCACGTTTGCTAGTTCAACGTATTAATGAATTTAGAATGAACGAACTTAAACGTAAAAGACCACAGTAAAATTTAAAACCGTCTAGACAACAGTAATCGTAAGTTATTTTTGGGCCTTGAACTAACAAGTTACATACAGACAGCAGATGACTCAAAACGTACTGACAGTCCTGCATAACACTCTGCACTATCTGCGTTTGTCTCACTAGTTGTCGTTTCCTTTTCTTGTGGAATGTCGGGGAACAAACCAGTTGGTAATTACATTTGTGTAAGTGTCTTTTTACTTTTATTCAAAAATGTATCAGATCAATTTCTTTTAAATCAAACTACTAAATAATGCCCAATTGCCTGCTGACTTCCCCTTCTTTTTGTTTGATTTTGTTCTTTAAAGGAAAAAATCATTGATTTCTGTTGGTAATAATACCACATTGAGGGCCAAATTTGGATCAATTTATTAACGAGATAGACCAGTTTACATCTTTGTACTAGAATTTTTTGGGAAAAAAAACACTTGTCATTTTTTCTTTAGCCACAAATCACTCTGAACCACACATTTTGTGGCTCTTGTAAAAATAACCTTGCTAGAGCTTGGAAATATAACAGAGATCGCCACAGTTTACACAAATAGACTCCAGACAATGGGCGACAAAAGTAGCTGAGACACTTTTAGCGAAGCCTCAGCGAAGTACCGCAGATGCATGAAATAGAAGTTTGCAGCAAAGTGTCTCAACACTATTGTTGCTAATTTTAGTTTTTGCTAAGTGGCTCAGAAAAAAACAAATTGACAACCTGGTGATTTCTAACATTCTTGTACCACGATTTCTTATTCTTGTCTGTTGGTGTTGATTTCTCA
>JAHPZR010004008.1:0-10399 GCA_019787425.1 Platygyra sinensis
TTTAACATTAACATCGACGTTTCGGCGTCATCGTGACACCATTCTCAAGGCAAAGTGAATAAATAATGCGATCATTTGATTTCTATAGTCTCGACAAATTAATATTCGTTTGCTTATGCTTTAAGAAATAGTTACTGATCAAAGCGGATTAGATGTGCTTAAAATGGATACCATTTTTTTGTCTTTTCTTTAGAGATACGGATAGCTCTTTTTTATTCTCTTCAGTCGATTTTCCCACTAGCGTTACAATCTGTAAATTACGTTATATATTTAAGATTTCCTCGGACGGGAGGATTAAAACTGCTTATCCTAATCAGAGAATGAGAGAGAGATGGGAAAGAAATGGATCCTGGTAAAGGGAAAGTGGGTGACGGGAAGTGCCTCACTCATGTGATGTTGTCTTCTTAATTTTTAAAAATTCAGCATTTCATTAAAGACTATATAAGAAAAGAATCATTTATCGTTTTCGACTTTATATCAATTAAATAACCAACAGCTACATATAAAATAAATAAATAGATGCACTTTGTGCCAAATTACTTATAAAATCAATGCCGAATCATAGATTATCTTGAATGCGCATAATCATTTCTTATTGCTTTTCGTTGTGTACCTTTTTTACAAATCAAACAATGTTTTAGATTTTACTTCTTGTGAGCGAAAATGTCCTCAGGCCCCATTTTTGTATGTGACGCCTTCGTTTACGTTAAGACATAAATCTAACATGTGTTCAACTTTTGACGCAGACGTAAGCTGCATTTTGATTTCATAGTCAGTTAAAATTTAATTAGCTCACACAAACATTGAGCGTCATGAAAGAAAAAGTGAAAGCAACGGAAGAGATTTTTTCACTTGGCAATGTCTGTTTGGACACCGTCTTTTCTGAAAGTTATCGTCTTCTCTTGTCCCAAGACAGAGCGGTTTTCATTTGATTATCAAAAAGTAATTTTGCGTGAACTGCCGAAGTTCTCGCGCGCTCATTTGCTATTTTTTATCGTCAATAAGAGGACAGACACATCAATTTGTAATTTATGAGATGCGGCAACGAGCGAGAGCGGATAATTTGACAATTTTTTATCGTAAAAAACAAATTGACGTCAGTTTTTCATGCGACTGTTCTGTTATAGACAATGAATTACGTCATAACATTCTCAAAGCAGTCTGCGGATCAACTCGGGAGATCCATCAATAACAAGACAGACGCATGAAAAACTGATGTCAGTTTGTTGATTGGTTTTGCATCAACTACGCTACATGATTGGCTAAAAAAACTCGCTCCCTTTTGATCTCATCAGAAGTAAAACTAAACCAATCGTGACTCACTCTCACGGGTTTTGCCGCGCTACATGCTATTCCTGCGAGTTTTGATTGGTTCACCGTACTGTCTGCGTCCAATTGATTGGCTAGTGAATACTTTGGTTTTGGTTTTACGACACTCAATTGAAAACCGCTCTATATGTGATTCCTTGTTAAACAACCCTGACGTCTAATGCCGGGTTGCTATGGAATAATGGCACCTGCGTAATGGGAATGCCAGCCCACACCACAATATGCCTCTTTCCGTTCGCTTCATGGATACACATACTAGCCCGAATTCTTTCAATAAGACCCTAACTCGCAGAATATTGACATGTCATCTAAGTAATAATTGTCTGTAGGTAATCTCAGTTAAATTATAAACTATGCTACCATCCGCCCCAAGGCATCAGGAAATCACTTTCTAGAGGGTCCGTTGATATGTTTGGGATAGCAATGTGACGCTGAAAATAAATGAAATTTGCTTACACCCTAAAATCGCTACGGAAACCTTTGTATAAGCTACAACTATTATGGCTGGGAAGCTATGGAACTGTTCTATCTTCTCCTTTTCTCTTCTAAAATGAACAAATACTCCGGTTTTTTTACATTCTCAACCTGTTGCTTTTGAATGCAAATTCTTCCATCCTGTGTTACGTGTAAGTTAATGTCATGTGTTCGCTGTCCATTCATGTACGTGACTCAAGAAAATGGAATTGTGAGGCGTGCATTCCAGGTTTTGAGCGGTCTATTCTTCTAAACTTGCCGTTGTCTTTGATGGCGAGATAGCCTGTGTTGTTTGGATGAACTGGAAAATCCAGCGGCTTGTAAGTGAAATAGCCGTTCTCTTCCATGTGCTCTATGAACAGGGAGTTGGTGTCAAGGTTCTGCTGCTGTTGATCAGAAAAAGAAAAATGTTATCAACAGCTAGAAATAAAGATAGAAGATAATTTTTCAGTGGAGGGTTTAAGAATCTCAATGCGCTTGCGATTATTAAGTAACTAGCGTAAAAGCGCAAATAAAGTTGTATAAATAGTTTCAAAGACGTAAACAAGTACAAAGTACCTGCGAATCTCGCTGCTTTACAGAGGCTCATTGACCGTAAAGTCCTGGGAGGAGGAGAAAGCACGCGGAAAACCCTAGAAAGGAGATTTTCCCATAGTCCTCTACGTTCCCTCCTTCACCTTTCCTACCTGATTTGCAAGCATACCCTCGCTCCCTACATCGCATTCAAAACAACTTGATCAAAATTTTCCGCTAGTTTACAGCAGTTTTTATGAAATTGTCATCTATGATACTCAAAAATTATTCTTCTGTTATGTATCTTTGCTTTTGCTCTGAAAATTGATAGTTTATAGAGCTCATGTAAAGAAGAATTATCGAAAGTGCCGTGATATAGCACCTTAAATACTGACAAAACCTCAAAATACTTACACTGACTCCCACAAATTTTCCTTTTCTTTTGTCTGTTATTTCACATGCTAAGAAAAGTTTGCTCTGGACTCCTTTAAACCTCTTCAGTGTTTTGTTGTAGGTTTGCCTTTCAAGTTTAGCTAAAGGATGAAACACAGTCCGTGAGTAAAACCTTTGACTACACTGTCTACAGACTGTGTGAACGGGAAGGTGGGGAAACACAGAAGGGCGCATTTATCAACTATAAGACGATAGAAAACCCCAGGGGGACTCCCATCTAAAAAGGATAGAGGTTCCCTTCGGTAATTTTGAAAATCCCAGGGGTTACTGTGTGGGGTGTCTAAAAGTTACCGCAAAAGCTCCCGCTGTGTTTTGAGGCTCAACACCCTACCACATTCCCGAACCGCGTTTTCACCCTTAAATGGCAGGACAAACAACCCCGTTCTTATAAAATGGGAGAAAACATCAGTCAATCTTATTACTTACTGTATATGGACGAGTTGTTCAGCGTCGTTTGAATAGTCCCATTTGGTAAAATCACCAAGAAGTAACCAGTCCTAGAATAGAGCTGTCCTTTTTGAGTTATGGTAGGATCTGGAAAAACCTCGTCTAAATCATTCGAATTTTGAACACGTCTTGACTGTTGATTCCTTGCAGATCTGGAATTCACTTTGACAGGTAACCCTTGCACTAGGTTGGAAGACGTTGAGGAAAACACGAAGTATATAAAAACAATCTGTTGAATTAAAGATACATTTTCATCAGTACCTGGCTTGATATAGTAAAGTCTGTACGTGCTGTGGTTCAATTTTACCCTAACTACAATTTGGTATTGGCAGGAGTCCATCACTAGGTAGATTTAACGCGAATTCAGACCCCCCCAGGAACCTCCATGAGTGACCTATCACCAAAACGAACTTCAAGTTTTTAACTGAAGTCATCCTGATCACACCGGAAGATTAAAAACGGAAAAACAGCCAGTTTTTCAGAAATAATATACAAACTGCGGTTGCAAACATGACAAAACAACGCATGTTGTAAAGAACTTTGATTAATGACTTAACGTTTCGTGTGACTCAACGTTAATAAGTCATTAATCAAAGTTCTTTACAACATGCGTTGTTTTGTCATGTTTGTAACCGCAGTTTTTATATTATTTCTATTAAAGCTGAAATGAGCTCATGTAGACTAGAACTGACCTATTTCGCTGGAAAAGAAGCCTAAAACTAGATGAGTCTGTAAAAATGTCGCGTATTGGAGCTGAACTCTCCTAGTGATAGGATCCTGGTATTAGGTATCTAGTTAAACTATTTTGTTTTCTGTTTTGATTTATCATTTCCACTTTCAATCTTCGCACTTTTACAAGGGTCTACAAGACATTTGAGGTGATTTTTTTTATCCGCTGATTCCCTTGTTTGCCCCGTTTACTGCAACGTTAAATAAAGATTATTATTACGTAGCGAAGAATCTGGAATCAAGATAATTCATGCGCTGGCCGCTCTGATCTCTGCCCTTCACTGCGCACGCCCAATGCTCGTTCATTCATTCATACAAACCAATGGACGCCCGAGTAATGAAAATAAGGTAATTTCAAAATACCCCCAAGTTGCTTTTAACTGTCGGAGTGTGACACACGTCTTAACGTAGCAATATCGGTTCAGTAGATGCACGGTAGGACTGATGTGAAAGTCTACGTTTAGCAATATCCGACAAGTCTGGTATGTACCTATTGTTTATTTACAAGCAAATCACTTATACTTGAAGCAATATAAGCTTTTGAAGCGACAAAAGACAAATGACCCAAATTGACGGCTGACGTCTATTGTTATATAATCTTAACTGATTTATTGCATTCCTCGAGAAAATATACGCGCTCCTCAGAAATATTTTGACATGAGACGTGCTCTAAAAGGCATATAGATTGAAATAAGTGACGAGAATTACCCCACCTGTGTGAGTTCTAGATTAAATTCATTTCCGGAGAAACCGATAGTTGAAAACGAAAGTGCGATTCCAGATTCACAATGTAACGATGTATAATTAAGTTATTGCGTAATAAAGGTTTATACAATTTTTACACGTAATTAGCGGAGATAATATGCGTGCCGTTATCAAAACACGCAGAGAATGTTCTAAATACTTCACGTCGAGGTGCCAGTCTAGCGTAAGTGAAATAGCTAGACGCAAAAAGATTTTCAGTCTTCTCTACTTGAGCCCTCTTGCTATCACTATTTATAACCTCGTAAAAAGGCGATCCAAAGCCTTTCATAGTCACCGTGTGGATTATCCGTTTCTTAGTCTACTCCAAAGTCGGAGCGAAAATAGGGAGTTAACGATAAGACAAGACAGTTTCCTACACCAACAGACCCTTACGCATAATTTAGTTATCAATAATAAGGTAGCCTAAATATTATTATAAAACTTGGAAAGTTACTCGATATATCTTAGTTAAATTAAACTCATTTATGCTTGGTCTGAGAGAGTTAGTAAGTGGTTTTCGAGACTTTCATTGACTAGAATAGAGAGAAATAAACACTTTCGTCAACGTAGAGATATTGTCTCAATATTCTTTCAAATTCTCTTAACTTAAATCAGTCAGACAGACTCAAACAATATTGTAGTAGGAAAATGGCTATAGATAATTAAAATTTTAAGTTTGCTATTGTTAGTGTCAAATTGGAAAAACAATTTTTACTTCATGTGATAAAGAACCTTACTGATGTTTTTTTTTTCTTTATTTTGCCTTCCCCGTCAAAATTAAAGCTATTTAAGACGATTGAGATCTAAATGTAGATAACGTACCAACAACGATGCAAAACGGAGACTGCGGAATTCCATCATGCGATGCTGAGAGGAACAGCGATTGTCAGGGCTGGTTTCATAAACGATGTTCGCTATCTTTTTCCTGGCCTGACTGCGTTGTTTGGAAACGCTTACTAGAAAAGACTTTCCTTTATACATGGTGCAGAATACGAACTTCCTGATTATTAACACGAAACCGGATTGTCTTAAAGATTCGGCCTCCACAATACACTAAATGAAACCGGAATACCTCAGCCTCATGGGTCGTGTAGATTTATAATTCCTGACGATGGAAACTTCGCTTCCCCTAATTCAAAACCTTTCTTTCGGAAGGGTGGTCGCAATGCGATTTTTAAATAGTGAATAGTGAATATCATAACTGGCATTTTTCTGGTCTGGGCCCTTGAGAGTTCGATCGTAAGATACACTAGATAAAAAAAAAAAGGACGTAACGACCGGAAAAAATAACTCAAGCCTCGTCAGAATTCCATATTGAACAATTCGTATTCCAATGTTTTGAAGCTCGCCTCATTGATTTTTTTTTTAACCTTTTCGAACGTAGCTTTCTGCTACCAGCCGTCAGTCACGATAATCCTAACCGACCCCTGTGTTAGTTAAATTCCGCAAGAGAAGCTGGAAGGACTGTTAGCTGGCAGAAACAAGTGGTGACATACGAAAAAAGCGGCTAAGAAGTGAGGAGAATGAAAATAAAAACGGATTACATGAGATAATATATACTGTTACATAACTTGGCAGATGTCGGGCTCTGTAACTTTGCCTCCTTGAACATGCTTTTCTTCTAAAGGGGGACTGATGCGTCATGTATTGGGCAATGATGTGTAACCACAATCATTTCCTCCCGGGATAAATAAAGGAAAACGGATATTTTAATTCGTTGGCCCGTAAAAGTACCTTAGCAGCTTAGGACTTTACTTATAGCTTGTTTTGTGTGGGTACGTACATCGTCCTCGGAATAGCCCGTCATAGTTGCAGGCGACCACCGCATGGGGGACATGGGTGACCGCGTTTGCAGTGAGGGTCGGCTCGTTGACTCTTACTTGAAGAGGAATGAAATACGTACAGTGCAATTGGATTTCAATTTCTATTTTTTTCCACTGTGTGTGGCAAAACTATGTGGGGAGGAGCCGGTGTCTGTTTTTTAAAAACTGCAAGTACTCAGTATTTTCTCGGATGACCATTCTTGTGAAAAAAAAATTTGTTAAACCCTTACTGACACACTTAACGTTTCAGCAATTGTCTCGATGAGTGTCTGTTTCAACCTCGAGTTCACCTATTGTTAAAAGGAAGAGTCAACAGACTCAACGATTGAATGTTTAAAGAAGAGCCAATTTTCCTGGGCTTTTATAAGCATACGTTGGTTTGTTTATTTCAAATCGTAAAGCTCTGACGCCAGCACCCACTTTCACAATGAAACTCCTAGTTTTAGTATACGTTGGTTCAATCGTCTTTGCACTGTGCCGACTGATAACTTGTATCACTGGCGGGAGTTGTGGTGAGACAATTTCTTCTGGTCAGAGGCTCGTTCAAAAATGACTTCCCATCGTAATCTCCATGTTATCAAAAGTTCCTCATATTTTTTTGCGTTTGCGTCAGGGTAAGACGTTTAGGTGAAGAATTTTCTCTACAAGTGCCACTTAATGAAAACCTGACGTAATGTTTATTCTCATAATTGAATCAAAAAGTCTAACAACGCGGACCACATTTGAATATATATCCGGACGAACTTCCTAGACGGAATCAAAAATGAGCAGAGGGAATCTCAGGCGGTGCTGTGGTGAACCGCAGAAAAAATGCACGAGAATATTATCAACCGCAGTTTTTTCTTCTGGCTTTGGTAGCAAGCTTGTAGCTTTGAAGAAGGAAAAACGCTAGCTGGGTTTCCTTGGGTAACAAAACATTGTAACACTGATAACAACTATGTAATGGGTTTCCTGGCAAAATTTTCCTTGAAGAGCTGCCAACTCTTTAGTCAGCCCTTCTTCGATATTGTTTCCGAATTTGGGTGACGTCTAGGAAAGAAAGCATAAATTCTTATGAAGTACTCTCATGGAAAGTAAATACGTCTACGGTCTTCGATCTTCAATGAAATATCGTCCTTTTATGCACGTACAATTTCAATCTCAGCTCACAGTTACGTCACTGAAACATCATAATATGTCAACATCGCTCATCCACGCTTAATGCACTAATTAGAGCGTCCACAAATACATTTCTTTGAAGCAAGTAAATACTTAAGTGAATTTTTTCAGTGGTTTGTCTTTAAAGTACTTCCGGTGCTTAGTGTACCGGCCTGGGTAAATTTTTTCCCGAAAGTTCGACAAAGAACGGACAAAATCACACAAGATGTGACACTTTTTGTATCCCTAGCGATCAGCGAATCTACTTGACCCATAAATGAATGAGTTCACAGTCTTAGCGTTTTAAATCATTATCTGACGAGTGATTACTTAATTATCAACTTCAACGTACTTTTATCAGCACTTTCTTCTTAAATTTAAATGACGTGATTCCAAGGAAGGAAACTGAAAAGCACGTTTTTTTTTATTTTCAGGATTAAGGAGTCAGGAAGTTTTAAATAGGAATTAACCAGTCAAACAGAATCACGTATCGCACATTCGGTGCAATATTTAGATCACGTCGTCGTGATGTTTCCTCTGCTGATAGCTATATCGGGTGTTTAATCGGCTTTACACCATGACTCACCCATGACCGATAACGGGTAACAAGATAAGTGTTTTAACTTAAATCCTTCGCTTCGCTTGGGCTTAAAATTAAATAAACTGACAAACATTCTAATGACAAATATGGATTTGCGAAGAGTTATGGTAAATGCTATGAGTGAGACTTTACGTACGTAAATAAATCACATAAATTTGGCCGTCAGTGTGTGATCTCCCTTGCCTGACGCGCTTTCAGCCGGCTTGTTTTCGCAATTTGTTAAACGATCGAACTCATTAAGAAATTCTTGTCTTAAAGTGAGAAGGTTACTTATTCTAACTAAGATTGTTCGGAAGAAGAGTAACATTCATTTGCGACTGGACTCTGTTTACGGGAGATTACGATTCAGAGACACACAAATGAATTTTCAAATTTTGTATTCCAGCCAGTATTGTGAATGACCTTCAACCTAACATGGCATAATTTTGAATAAGTCCACTGAGACAACTCAATTATTAGGACACGTGCCAAACGATAAATTGCGTTTAGAACAGATGATGTGCTCAATATTATATTAAACAGACCTAACACAGGTTGTGACTGTGAGTTCTTTCTGTCCTTTCTATTGCTTAATTCTTGCCATGACAGCATGACAAAAGCACTTGCAAGTTCTGCTCGGACTATTGTCTGCAGTGCGCAGGAAACATCGGAAGTCTATCACATTTGACGCAACTATTTTTCCTTTTTTTGTTTTGGCAAATGGATAAAAGGAATACTTTTGCTCGCATTTTCTGCCCTCTTAAATTCTGAATGCGGCCTTAGAATTAATATATAGCGGGTCATATAGATTTAGCCAATCCTAAAAGCGGAGCTCCCAATTAATATTCGACACAATTTTCATTTAAGGAAATTAGACAAGTAGCATTCCACCAAGCCGAAAGGATTGAACAAACAAAACGAGGGAATCTCTATAAACACATCCAGTATGCAAATGACTCCGCGCAAGAGCCAAATGGTGACTCCTGTTCTCTTTTAAGCATAAAATTCTCAACAAAAGATGGCTGAATGAAAGAAATGCTAAAGAAAAAAATTCGTTAAAATTCAGTATCATTCGAGATAAAGCATCAAGAAACCGGCCCGAAAGAAAGAAAGAAAACTTGACCAATGACGTTAAAAGAATTTCACACTAAGCATTCCACCAAACCAAATGAGCTGAACAAACAAAAACGAGGAAATCCCCTCAAACATATGTAAATCGCTATGTGCGAGAGTCAAGAAAATATTCTGTTCTGCATAAATTCGCAACGAAAGATGGCCAAATGAAAGAAATATTAAAGAAACCTCGTTTTTGGTAAATTATCACTCAATACAAAGCCATGAAATACAATAAGTATCCATTAAGTGCTTTTCACATATTCTTGCACCTCGAGAGAGTCGTAAGCAAGCCTAGCCGGGCATTACAGAAGAACTTTTAGCAGTCTACAAAGGAGCTGTCTCTTAATAAAAAGAAAGCTATAAAATTCGGCTTGTCAGTACTGGTTTCCTGAAAACGGTTTTATTATTTTTAGCTGTGAGGTCGACTGCGAAAAGTCTTAAAACCGACACCAAAACGTTTTGTTTGCAATTGGCAATTTATGACAACTTCGACAAGCCAACTGAAGTCTCTTTTGAATAAAGAATATCGAGATCAAACAATTAAATTTATCACTGCACGGTCTCAAAACCAGGAAGGACTTGACTCCTTTCAAGTTTATCCTGACGGGCCGCAAAAGTTTTAGAAAACACTACGGCAGTTTCTACAACCCTGACAACTAAACGTCGCTTACCGAAATTCGGTAATACCCATCAGTCTGCATGACTCTTCAGGGAGGAAACTTCCAGCAGACGTTGTCAATACTGTAAATGAAAGCTTATCTTTTCGATCGATCAACGCATCAATCACTTTTCCGGTGTGTTTACCGCTATGTCTATTTCACTAAACACACCAGCGAAACACATTTCACTTCTCTTATTGATCCACCGTATAGGCTTTTGTCGATTGGCGCCAGCCCATATTTTTGCCAAAATTTTCAACAAACCGAGCATAATTTTAAGCTTTTATTCTAATTTTAGCATTGCTAGCATAATCTGGCTTTTCTGACCTTCACAAAATGACGTAATTTTGTTTTTGACTATACTTCTTTTTTCTTATTTCTGTTTCTAAAACTTC
>JAHPZR010004009.1:0-40000 GCA_019787425.1 Platygyra sinensis
CTGGTAAAATAGACCTTATTCTTCGTATCCATTTTAATGAGGTGGAACTAGCTTGGTCGTGGGTTTGAACCGGGAGTCTTTTTTACCCACAGAGTCTCCACTTCATGCTGGACAAGTTCAATAGCGATATATGAATATGTTCCATTGGTCAGAGTACAAGTTAGCGGAAAATGTCAAGAAGGAAATCTTGTATGCTTAACTTGGAGCCATTTACTGGCATAGCCCTAACTGACCATGTTTGTACTCCGAATTCTGTATTGGCGTCACTTGAAAAATGCAATAAAGATAAAAACTGCCTCTAGTCTACCTTACTGTGAGTGTTGCCATGACTTCTACATGGAGTAAAAGTAAAAAAAAAAAAAAATAAAAAAAAAAATGTTGGCGTATGTCCCTGTGCTCATACATTCATTTTGTTACTAATCAGTCTGTCAATGAGTTCCCAGATGTGCGGATACGTGTTTCATTTCATCTTACAATCATAGCACGTACTTTTGGAGAACAGGTCGCCCACTTTTCTTTCCCTGGATCTCATACGATAGCAAATAATGAACGTTCGATTCTAGAACTATTTATGGTCACTTTCAATCTTTACAAAAAAGCAACTGACAAAGCCATTACCGGTGATCCTTCTTCATGGGAGGCAGCGTAGCCGAGTGGTTTAGGGCGCTGGGTTTGAAATCTGGAGGTCCTGGTTCATATCCTCCACCCTGCTACTATCTGGATTTGTTCCAACCTCGATCCCAGGGTCTCTCATCTTAACCGCCCCCTGAGGTAAGATGAGAGACACTGGGAACGAGGTTGGATTTGTTCTCGGTAGTCCCGAATTCACTCCTTGACCGCGTTGTATAAATAGCCAACTGGTCAGCCTCCCGCCAGTTGGGATTCTTAACAGTTTATGTCCTATTTGAAATATTCTGTTTCCTTATTTACAGTGTTCCAATTAGCACTACAGTGCTAAATCTATACGACACTTAAATAAAGTATATTTTTATTATTTATTTATTTATTTATTTTTATTATTATTCATTATTATTATTATTATTATTATTATTATTATTATCTTTTGTACGGACAATAAAAACAATTATTGGACGAGGTTGAGCATGATATCATGAATTATCAAACCGAAGGTCTGTGTTATCTGCCGAAGCCGAGGCTGAGGCAGATAACACAGACACGAGGTTTTGATCATTCATGATATCATGCGAAACCGAATTCAATAATTGTTTTATCATACATTTTCGGCTCTTGCTTCGGGTAGAAGACACTAAACAAAGAACGCCGCTAAACAAACCTTTTGTCTCCATCAGTGGTTTTCCTCGGTTTTTCTGTCCTCTTGTCTTCTATTGTTGTACGTCACTGTGTCTTCTACACGAAGTAGAGCCCATTTTTCACATAATTCATCCTCAGAAACAGAAGCGAAGCGTTCCGCCATTTTGTTTCTGAGGAGAACACTCTGAGGGCTTAGTAACCAGGCAGACGTATAATGCAATATCTGCAGCAGATATTGCATTTATCATGTCAAGTTTCACCAAGCTATTGTGAATTGATTGAATGCTCTCGACCATCAGATTTTTCATAGTGAGTCTGATGTATAATAATTAAGCTTATTTGACAAAACAAGGCAGGAAACCCAACTTTAGAAACACATCAGCACAATGAAACGGGAAGAAGACAATACAAACCACCAAGAAAACGCATTAACGTAGAGAGGAACGTGGACAAGACGCGTTATTTAACAATTATTCACCGAAGTGGAGGTGAATAGTGGTGGATATTTACCGAGACGCGAAGCGGCGAGGTAAATATCCACCACTTTCACCGACACTGAGTGAATAATTGTTTTAGTATATACCACACAAGCTGAATAACTAGCGGCCAAAAGAGTAACTTTATTAGTTAAAATATACCGACAAAAGCCATTTTGTTTTTCTTCGGCTGCTCGGAGGTGAATAGTACTTGGCTAATCACTTCCGAGCTAGCCAATCAGCGCGCGCGAAAAGTACTATTCACTTGTGTGGTATATACTAATTTATATTATTGACATACAGAGTAGTCAAGAAGACTTGATTATGACTGAAGCCATGCAAACACTCCGGCCATATCTTGTTGGCTAACATCATCCACCATTGTTGCACCCGATATATTAAGTGTGTTTGAACACCGTGTTCTGTGCTGTTGGCAGTAGAAACAACAACATCCAACAATACTAACAACTTACAACACGATGGTCCACAGGCGGCCCAAGCTCACAATACGACGAGTTATATCGTATTTTTCTTTACTTCTATGCGAACGTTCAGCGAAACGTGACATGGGGCATATACTGTCTACCTAACAATAGAATTGGGCCACGCGAAACGTGACTCTTCGGCCTGCAGCATATGGAGGTGTTGTGTTACAACGGTTTGAAGGTTTGAATTTATAAAGGTTTGTATGGGAACATTTGCCCATATTGTGTGAATAAAATCTACTTACTCCTGTTGCTGTGTTGTATTTTTTGTTGTTTGCCAGCTTCTCAGACCGATCTGCAGGGTGTGAGAGTCACGTTTCCCGTGGTCCAATTCTATTGTTAGGTAACAGTATAAGCCCCATGTCACGTTTTGCTGAACATTCGCATAAAAGTAAGAAAAACACGATATAACTCCTCGTATTGTGAGCTTGGGTTGCCTGTGTGTTTACCTGTACACATGCTTCTGTTCAATGTTGAACACGCTGTTCAAAAGGCTTTAAGATGATCCACTTTTTTCGAAAACAAAGGAAATGTCGAACGATATTGAATGAAACCAATAAAAATTGTTTCAACACGCTTTCAACGTTCTTCCAAATTTCCAACACGTTCAGCAACATGGGGTGATCTGTGCAAACGGTTTCCAACATTTGCTTCAACAAAGCTGGCGCTAATGTTGAAGCAATATTGAAAACATCTTTGTTGAAAGCCTTTGCACAGCCTTTAAAGCTAACCAACACGAAACGTGCAGATAAATCTTCGAATGCAAATACCGTGCGACCAAATCCAAGAGTTCACAAATATCGAGCAAGACAAAACTGCATGAAAACGGCCTTACGAAAGTACGGATGAAGTGTTTATAAGACGCGAGGAAGTTACCACACAGAGGAGAGTAGACAACACTGGGACGCAAGGAAGGACTAATGTAATTACCATATTGTTACTATGGCAAACTTCTTACCCTCACAACGTCAAAAACCGTCAGCGCTCTCTTCAGGCTATCGGAAGGGCTTTCAATATTTTCGAGTCGCATGTATGTTAAGTCCGACACAAAACGAGGATGAGAAGCCTAAAACTCAAATTGTGGCAAACTTCTATGTGGAGTTAATAAACAATAGCCAAGATGCAAAAAATAGCGAAGATGCAAAAGATGACCAACTGATTATGACGGCGCAAGCACATATTGGGGCGCGAAATGTAAAAATACTATTTAGATGTTTTCCGTCAGTTTTTTGTGTTATTTAACAAATCGCACTCTAACTGGTATTGTTATTTGTAAATCACAAATTCGAAGACATTTTTTATTTATAAATTGCAAGTAACGTTATAAATGCCAAAGGAAAGTGGTTTTGCTATTTACAAATCGCAAAAGACCATGAATTGCGATTTATAAATCGCAAAAGTAATTTCATGCAATTTACAAATCGCATTCCACCCTCATGGAAATTTATAAATCGCGTTTCGCTTTCTAAGGTCAAATCTGCCATATATAAATCGAAAATTCGCCAAAGTGTGATTTATAAATGGCAAATGTGATATATAAATCGCAAGAGTGTGATTTATAAATCGCAAATGTGATATATAAATCACAAGTGTTATTTACAAATCGCAAATGTTATATATAAATCACAAAAGTGTTATTTACAAATCGCAAATGTGATATATAAATCGCAAAAAATGCAATTTACATAAATCGCAATTGTGCGATATATAGATCGCAAAAGTGCGACTTATATATCGCAAATCAGAGAACTTGTTTGCGAGATCATATCTGCACAGTGGCATTTGAAAACAAAGAATACCTGTACTTTTGGCGGGAATTTCAGGCGACTGCACCGGGGATAAGCAAGCTAAATGGCGGAGGCAGAACAACTTGCACGACGGCTTTCCGCGGCTGCCTCCTATGCAATCAGTCAGGCGTTAGCTAACCAGCCTATTTCGGTAAGGATGTGGCAATCTTTTCCATAATTGTTTTTTTAGTCAAGCATCCTACTTTTTGTCGATTGCGCGCTTCAGTAACAACTAATTGTTTGTTATATTTAGAGTGGTTCTGGTTCCTCCGGTTTTCCTAACGGGTCAGATGCACCACAAAATCAGGTATTTATACCTTTTTCAATGCCATTAACTATGATGTTTATGTCGCACGACGCGAGAGGGAATCGAAAGAAAAGCAAGGAAAATTCGACCAAATAAACAGCATAGTTAAAATGGTATAGAAAAAGGTATAAATACCGGATTTGGTGGTGTATCTGACCCTTGACAAAAACTGGAGGAACCAGAACCACTCTAAAGATAACAAACAATTAGTCGTTTATACTGAGACGCGCGAGTCATACATACTGCCAATTCATTCAAAACAATCGACAAAATGTAGAAAGCTCCACAAGAAAAACAATCATGGAAAAGATATCTACATCCTTACCGAAATAGTTTGGTTAGCTAAGGCCTCAATGATTGCACGGGAGACAGCCGTGGAAAGCCGTCGTGCAAGTTGTTCTGTCTCCGCCATTTAGCTTACTTATCCTCGGTGCCGTGGCCTGAAATTCCCGCCAAAAAGTACAGGTCTTCTTTGTTTTCAAATGCCACTGTGCAGATATGAGCCCGCAAACAAGTTGTCTGATTTGCGATTTATAAATCGCACTTTTGCGATTTATAAATAACACTTGCGATTTATATATCACATTTGCGATTTATAAATAGCACTTTTGTGATTTACATATAACATTTGCGATTTATAAATCACACTTTTGCGATTTATATATAACATTTGCGATTTATAAATAACACTTGTGATTTATATATAACATTTGCAATTTATAAATCACACAGTTGCGATTTATATATCACATTTGCCATTTATAAATCACACTTTTGTGATTTATATATAACATTTGCAATTTATAAATCACAGTTTTGCGATTTATATATCACATTTGCCATTTATAAATCACACTTTGGCGAATTTTCGATTTATATATGGCAGATTTGACCTTAGAAAGCGAAACGCGATTTATAAATTTCCATGAGGGTGGAATGCGATTTGTAAATTGCATGAAATTACTTTTGCGATTTATAAATCGCAATTCATGGTCTTTTGCGATTTGTAAATAGCAAAACCACTTTCCTTTGGCATTTATAACGTTACTTGCAATTTATAAATAAAAAATGTCTTCGAATTTGTGATTTACAAATAACAATACCAGTTAGAGTGCGATTTGTTAAATAACACAAAAAACTGACGAAAAACTCAAATAGTTTTTACATTCGCGCTCATATTCAATACTTTACTTCGATCGCATTTCCAATATTCATGTGAAGAGTAGCTGCTTGAGTCAGTTTGTAGAGAAGGCTGAAAAATTGGGGACTCATGAGAAAACAATCGGAACGTCTGCATCCACAAGGGAGTGGTTATTCAAATTGAAGATGTTGAGTCAGAGATCTTTAACTTTGTGTAGGGTTTGTTCTGGGTTGTAGAAAATTTCAGTCTGTGGATAAAAAGTAGTGCTGAATAACGACGAGTTTGATTTACATTACTGAATTTTAATTAATACAACTTGTACCTTGAAGCAATATGGAGCTCAACCAGGAAGTAGTCTGTCAGTACGTTGTGGATTTTCTTAGTAGCATTTTGAGCCAGTTGGGACAAGTTGGACTTCATAAGGAACCAGTACTCCTCAGACGTCTTGTTAAGCACTCGAATGCCCACTATCGCCCGGATGGTCACTGTAATTGCATGGAGTACAAGCAAAAAGGTAAGGCTGAGTAGAAAGTGGGTTGTTCCAAGCAGTTTATCGAAAATGAAAACGATGTCTAAACTGAGTGGTGTAACCCTTTTTACAGCCCCTGAAGCGATAATTTCGTAGTTTCATATCCATGTTTTGAAAAACAAAATTATGATATCATGACCTCTTTCATGAGTGGTCTACCTAAGCCTACTCGACCAATCAAAACACGTCTTTTCATCAGGAAAGCACGTTTACTGGGGAGTTGAAATTTTACATGCTTGTCATGAAAGACGAAGAAACCCGGACACTCACTATGACACTTGTTTTGATTTTTGAATAACGATTGGTCAAGTTTTTAACGTGCACGTGCACTATATAAAAAAAACCGTGACTCACCCTTTTGTTCATCGCTCCCATACATCTTTATATGTTGGTCCACTCCGTAAGTCAGAGTTTCGCCCTCTTTCAGATCGATTTCTACCAATCGGGTTGGCTTCTCTTTTGAACGCGAAAAATAGACGGCCATGAAAACCACTGCGCCTAGCAACAAAACTGCTGCAACGACACCGCACGTAACGATTTTAATCTTCCTACGTCTGAAATCTACTTCTTTATTAACATCCATGGCAAAACTGACAGGGAGGCGTGTGATGTTCACTGTAACAACTGCAAGATATATATAGCAATAAATTGTTAACGTACCAGGATCACAATCTTTCTTTCATTTTAATCTTTTGGCCAAAATGTGTAGTTTAGGGCCATAAGCAGATTTCCACAGCATTTAATTTTATCCTTCTGCAGCTCACCCAAATGTAATAGCATTAATAGGTGCGTGTACGCTTGGGTGCAATTTTAATGTCTCATACTTAAGTAATAGAGCACTTTTTCCATGTTTACATAGCCTCATCTAAAAGGGGTATCGAATTGTCTTTGCGAGCATTTGCGAGCATGCGAGCAGTGCGTTTATTTTTGCGGGAACAAGCAGTGATCAGATTTCTTATGCGAGCAGCGAGCACTTAAGAAATGACAAATAGCGAGCTGCGAGGACTTCATAAATTTTCCGCCAGCTGGAATATCTCTTTATTTGCTTTGCGCCAAGTAATCTGGCTGACACTTTCAAAACAGAACAACAAGCGCAAAGCTAGTCAACACCGGATAAGCCCTTATCGCGGCTCAAATATTTCCAGTACGGTAGCTTACGGCAAAACTACTTCAATTAGCTTCATGACATTTTGTGGGTGGACGCTTAACAGGATCTGAAACTTTCTAAGGCCCTGTTTACAAGGAAGTAGGTTCCTCCTCACGAGGGCTAAAGATAGCCCTCCTTTACAAGCGAAATATTTCAGGTACGGGTACCCTGCTACCTGGCACTGAACTCAGGCCGGTCAGTTTTAATAAACGTCAACTAAACGAGAAAGCATTTTTTTCAGAAACATTCATGGCGCGCGCATGTTTCCCCAACATTTTCCATTATAACATAGCGCGTGCGTTATCCTATCTAAATCCTATTGAGCCATCATGAACAAAATCTTTTATAACATAGCTATATGCTAGCGCGCGCTGTGATTGGCTAATTTTCTATGAAAAAGAAATGGATGGTTCATAGAGATGGTTCATGCTGACGCCATCGTCGGTGAAATTTCTTGCCAGCGAAAGTTTTTCTCACAACTTTTTTCGAGTAAAACTTAACTTTAGCTGTTACTAATAGCTAGTGTTTTTCAACATTTGAGTTAGGGTTTCTCGATGACTTTGGAGACTTGGAAAATTAATGTGTCTGAAATGGTTGCAGAAACATCAGTGCTACCGGTGAAAACAACACGTGCACGCGCACGTGCACGTGTAGCGAAACGTGCTGTCAGTGAAAACAACACGTGCACGTGCACGTGCAGAACTTGCAATTTGATAAGTGCAGAAAAAGCGACTTTTCAGCGTGAAAAATGTCTTGCTATGTTATAAAAGCAATGGACAATGCCTAGCTAGCGTCCATCCAATTCGGGATCCACTTGGATAGTTGGGAGAGCACTTAGGTAGCTAGAGATGCTCTCGGCTGCGCCTCGAGCATCTCTTACGCTACCTTCGTGCTCTCCCAACTATCCGCGTGCATCCCGAATTGGATGGACGCGAGCTAGGCATTGTCCATTCCTTTAATGTACGTACGGCCGTGCTCAATGACGTCTGCAATGACGTGTGCAGTTTCATTTCAGCTGCAAATTTCCGTCGCGTTTAGTGCAAGTTCCTTCGTTTAATTAAGTTTCGGCAACGTGAAGATTATTCTGAACAATCCTAACCCTACTTCGAGCCTTTGACTTTTGCCCGGCAAAAATGTTTACTTCGACGTGAGTATTTTGACTTTGCTTGTCTACATTTTCATGGAGTATTTGTACTTTGTTTGGCTACGTTTTCATTATAATCTTAATTTGAAAGAGCGAATTTTTCATTGACAATTTTAGAGACCAGGTTAAGCGTTTTCGTTCAGCTGTTGCTTAACTGATTGTGGCGTGTTAGGATCAGATAATACAGATCCTTGTTTTCCTCCACCTTGCATCGTGAGAACTAGTTGTAGTCAATCAGAATTAAAACATGTCAGTTAAGCGCTCAAGTTGTTGTCGCCATGTTATAAAAGAATTGGTTCATGCTTTTAGTTGTGCGTATATCGCGTTATGGATGCACTTGGGAAGTTTGGAGAGCACTCAAGAAGCTAGAGTTGCTCTCGGCTACGCATCGAGCAACTCTTACGCTTCTATCGGCCTCTCCAAACTTCCCGCGTGCATCCATAACTCGATATACGCACGCTAAGCATGAACCAATTCTTAAGTTTCCCATAGGGAAACATTGTTTCTAGAGTCAGTTTTTGTTTTCAAGATTCAAATTATGCTTACGCTACATGGCAGGGAATTTTAACGAAAATCCGAGCATGCGAGCACTTAAATGTACAATCTATTACACTCTTTACTTAAACCATCCCGATTTGTTCCTCAACGTTTTGGTTTAGGTTTATGCAGCTTGACAGCAGTATAATTACCGCAGACGCTCTCTTAAGCCCTGTCCTATCTCGACTATCTATTAAGCCCTCCCATTCTCTCAAATAAACCCCCGTTTGAGTTCGTTTTTTTTGTTTTGTTTTTTTTTTTTTTGTAATAAGCCCCCCTCCCTACTTTATAATAGCCCCCTCCCACTCCATGCGGCCCAGCTGGATAAATACTGAAATGCATGATAATGTTGGCTCCTCTTTATTAAATAATCCGTTCTACTTGACAAGCCACTACATCTTTTCCAGTAGGGGGCTTAATAAAGCTTTTTACAGTATGCAAATGAGACAGGACAAAATTGTCTCACTGGTGTGTGTTATTATTGTTTCTGTTTCCTATGATTATAATAACTAACTAATTAATTAGTTAATTAACTAACTAATCAGGAAAGCTGAAATTTTGTGTGGTTGAAAGTTCTTTTACCTTTCAAGACATATTACTTTTAAGGAAAGTATACTGCGCCAAGACAAACAACACTGCAGTTTAATTTTGGTTACCCTAAGTGAAAACATATCCCGAAAAGGTCATTTCACTGACGATTCAAAGGAATATTAATTTCTACATGTTCTGAGCACCATTCCAAAAAAAAAAATTGACGAGCGCTGGGCTTATAATTTTTTTTTCCCGCGAAAGTTTGAGCCCGGGAAGAGTTAAGAACAATGTTGTACCGAAACGTCTCGTTCCCTTTAATATGGAACATGAAGCACTTTTTTAAAACACCTTTCTTCATACAGCGATAAGTTATCCACACCACTAGAAAGAGCACCTACAAATTAGTAAACCTGTCAAGTTTGAGAGTCATATCTTACAAAATTGCGAAACTCTGGTTCTACAAATTCGAGAAATTTCACAGACGTTTGTATGTTAAAAGTTACATAAGTCCCCCCCCCCCCCTCCCCCCATCCACGCATTACAAACATATGTGAAATTTCTCGACTTTCCGAGGCTATAACGTTTGCGAATTTAAAAGATACTACTTTTGAACTTAGCTAATGTACTAATTTTAGGGTTCTCTTTCTAACAGTGTCGACGGATTTAAGTTCCGACTCGGCCGTTATCACAAATTTAAAAAACAATGGAAAGCTAGGTCTATTATCATCCAACGCACCCAGAGGTAAACTTTGTCTTGCAAATATTCGGATACCACTGAAGCTGTCTGCTCTTTCATTGTCGGCTTTTAGTGGAATGCTATGTCAATTGTAATATCATGAGTGCTTCCTGCACACTAAGATCTGTTTTAAACTTTGCGAACGTACCACGATCGCACTATTTACCGCGGTATTTTCGAAGCAAAGATAAAGAGGTGAACGGTCAATGTACCGTTATTTGAGTATGTCTGCTGAATGCAATGGGGTGAATGGCAAACTGATTATCCTGGCGGACAAATTTGCATGCGCGCTCGCACATGGCGAACTTGTCTCACTATAATGCTTCTTTACAAACCTCGAAAGCCATGAATGTCTTAAAACACTTGTGGCGAAGCGAACAAGGCGTGTTTGCGCTTTTCGAGTTCGTTTTGAAGGTTTGTTAATTCAGTGTAATTTGCTTTCAAATGGGATCATTTCGCAAGAATTGAAGAGGTGCTAACCGGCGTGCAGACGTCGAAGATATAAAAATATAAAACTAAAGACGGGTTACTAAACATCGATCGTCTTCTCTGGCTAGCTCACGTTTTGTCAAATAGACCGCGGTAGCAGCCCGGCAAAACAACGAGTTGGTCCGTGGATCACACCCAGTTCGTCGACGTCTGATCTCAACTCCAGTTCAACAACGCTTGCAAAAAAGGTTTGAAGTGTGGTGATTGGCAATCAACATTAAATGCCAGACAGGAAGTCTGGATGGCACAGGCTGCACATAGTTTAACACGAAGAAGGCGCGAGGAGCACAAAAGGAGAAGGAAGAAGCGTAAGGAAAGTGGAGCTGAACGTCCGGGTTAGAGGCGAGTATATGTGAACATCCATAAAGGTCTAATCGCGTCTCTAACAACTGGCCGAGCTGCTTAAACATGTTTGCATTCACCAAATTCAATTTTCAGGATAGCTCTAATCGAACAAACTTACCAGACGTAGTACACGACGTTTCTTATGGCTGGTAGCTTTTGAAGTGTATTCTAGTAGGTTTTCTACACTCAGTATCCTTCCAAGGACTCGTCAGTTCTCGCAGTGACGTCTGTCTGGGACTGGCTTTATGGATTTCAACAAATCATTCAACCGGAACTGATTATTCCGATTTCGTTTTTAATTAATTTGTTGTATTTAATCTCATTTAAGCTTGAATAAGATATATTAAGCTTAGGTAGAGCAGTTAGTTTTCAGTTTTGGCCTGCGAATGGAATATGCTATTGCTCAATATAACTTTGAAGTGTGACTCAAATATACACCAGGTTGTGCCATAAAGATGGAACTTGAGTTTACCATGGTTAACTTTCTCCAGTGTGACCTCGACCATTGTAATGTTGAGTGACACTTCCTGTAATTCAAGCCTCTAATAGAAGTGGAAAGGTTTCCTTTAGCATTTACAGTGGATGTAAAGGTGAAGACAAGAGGATGGGAAGGGGTAACTGTACTCAAAAGAAAGGTCACAAATGTGCTATTTCTTCCTGCCATGGAATTAAAGGTTTGTAGAAGAACTCGTTTGGACAACTCTCGGCACACACACGTGTATGAACAGTAAACGGTGATCCAGGAATCTAAGGACGGATTAATAACTGCCACGGCCATTTTGTGTTTACAACAGGTGTTTTAGATTCCAATCCGTTGTTCAAGAGGAGAGTGCTTATACAAAACCGAACTGCTATTATTATTATTATTATTATTATTATTATTATTATTATTATTATTATTATTATTATTATTATTATTATTATTAATATTATTATTATTAACCTTAAATCTCAAGAAAACGACCTTAAATCTCAAGACAACTCTAAATGATGAAACCGGCTTCATGGAAAATAAAGGTCAATGTGAGGTATGTAACCGTCACGCTCTACACAGATGAGGAACTGTTTTGATGTACCTTGTATACAAACATAAAACTGGAAGGAAAAGCTGGCAGTTTACATCAGTGCTACCTGGGCTTTAAGTATCGCTACAAAGGACAAAAATTTTAATCTTGAAGCCAAGTAAAATATTATCTATATCGTGAATTCTTCTGAGCATTTTACGAAGGCGAGTAACATGGGTATCTAAGGTGGCCTCCGTAAATGTATTGCATATCATAATTCATATTCTGCGATATTTCTTTTCTATTGGACTCAGTTAATAACTCAGTAAATCGTTTCATATTCAATACATGCAGTCGACAGGAAACCCGGTAAGTTGAATCGGTAACAGAGATATATAAGTTTAAAACTTTTTCGTCATACATGAACATGAAATACTTTTCGAGAGTCAGCAGGAAAATCACACCGCCG
Organism: Platygyra sinensis; assembly: GCA_019787425.1. Classification (NCBI taxonomy): domain Eukaryota; kingdom Metazoa; phylum Cnidaria; class Anthozoa; order Scleractinia; family Merulinidae; genus Platygyra; species Platygyra sinensis. The sequence goes on from JAHPZR010004009.1 coordinate 12,400, forward strand.
CAACGAGTAGGTGCATTTCGCACTACTTTTGAGCGCGGTTTGATGGAATTGAAGGTTGATAAGTGACATTTTCACCATGAACTGGTTTTGTTTTGCGATCACCGCGTATTCCAACCCTTACGCAAGAAGAAACAGACTTATAGATTTTTCTTCCAGCGCATGAACCATGTTTCCATCAAACAATCATGACCTTCCGTTTCCTTACACGCGCATTTCCTTACTTATAGCACCAGTAGCACCGTTCATATGCAAGTTTTCCCGCGCTTAACACTAGTAGGACCGGTTACAAGTTTTCCCGCTCTTGGCACCAGTAGGACCGGTTACAAGTTTTCCTGAGCTTAGCACCAGTAGGACCAGTTACAAGTTTTCCCACTCTTGGCACCAGTAGGACCGGTTACAAGTTTTCCTGCAGTTAGCACCAGTAGGACCAGTTACAAGTTTTCTGGAGCTTAGCACCAGTAGGACCGGTTACTAGTTTTCCCGAGCTTAGCACCAGTAGGATAGGCATTTTTACATTATGCTAGCACTTTTTCGAGAATTTTAATGAAGCAAAAGCATTGAGCTTTATTCGACCATTTTAGTGGTATTTTCCAGAAAAAAATTACCATTTCTACAGAATATAGATATAAAACTATTTTTTGCGAGAAAATGAAGGCTTTACCCCTTTACATGCTTTACTTAAGTATCACTGAAAGGGGACATAGGTTGAACAGAACAACAGATCTCTTTGACAATTACCTTCTGGTGTTTTAAGACTTTCGCATACGTTTTTGTTAACTTGTTCTACAAAGTAAATAAACGTTTTTATTAAGCACTCTGAACTGTTCATTGTGTTAAGACGTTGAAAATTATGAAAATGTAAAAACCCTATGTATCAGCATTAACCGAGCATTTTGGGTGTTTTTGTTAATTTTTATTTGTTTATTTATTTATTTTATTATTATTTTTTTCTGTGGTGGAGGGGGTATACCGAGCACTTTAGTGGGCAAAATGGAGCATTAAAGGTGGAGATTTTTAGTCGGGAAATATAAGTACAATTAGCAAAAGCCCACAGTAGGACTGGTTACATGTTTTCCCGCGCTTTGCACCAGTTTAATTTGTTTGTTTGTTTTGTTTTGTTTTGTTTTTTGTTTTGCTTTTTTTATAGCGTTTGCCTGTTTTTCTGCTGAATTAATTCAGAGTTATTCCCCTTGTTCGTACTATCAGTCAGGGGCGATTAATGAGTGGGTGGGACGTAAGATAAACAATCGATAGAGTATCTTTTACTAAAACAAAGCGAGATCCCCAACTTACCACGCCAAGACAGTCTATCAAAAGCAGCAAAAATTTTATTAAAACTAAAGTTTTAATGAACATTTTTCCTATTCTGGTATAGAATTGTGCTGTAACAAAGAATCAATGACTGGTTCACAAAAGGAGCTAAAAAATGTAAAAATGTAACTATAGACAACGATGTAAAAGGTCAAGTCTGCATACGCACCAAGAAACCCATGAAACAATAGAACGATGACATGTTATATAATTTACATGTACATCATGAAACACAGTTTGATACAAATATGGATACGCGAGTAAAAACAACTCTACAAGCAATGCAATAAGTTTCACAACATATTGGATTAATACCTTGTAGTCTGAAGATGTCTTACTATTTAACACGTATAAGGTGTTTTCTAAAGGCCACTACCAGCAAGCTCGAAATATTTCAGTCTGTATATAAATGTTCACTTGAAGGAAAAATAACTGAACTACGCACGTATATAATGGAATACCGTGACTCTAATAAATATATATATATAAAAAGTTTTATGTAATCCAACCAAGATCATTGCCTCTTCGTAATTCTATCATTACGAAGTAATATACGTACTACACATTAACACTTCCAAGCGCATTACATGTAATATGGCTATAACTTTGAAGTGCGCGAATTTACCTCTGGTACAATTAACAAATGAAATATATTTGGCAGTTCTTTCACATTATGCTCTGAGCTTTGCATAAGGCAACTATTTCTAAAGTAAAATATCAGCAGTAAATGAAAAGATAAGAGAATAAATAAAAACTTGATTGATCCGATAACCCCTCACCTCATTGATTGATTATGCTGACTGCCCGATATCAATACATTTCTAAATTGAAATCTGGATTCTTTTTCTTTCTGAAGTGGGCGTTCATGATAGTGAAAGTGTAATTATTCTCCCAAAAACATAAACAGTGTTTTCAGGTTACTTTAAGAGCAACTACAAGCTACCTCAAAAATAAACGTGTGACGTGAACCAGAGAACTGCAGGCTTGTACTTAATTGACACACTAATACATATCCCGATTAAGTATCTACGACGCAGTCGCCGGTTGCAACTAACAACTTTTGGCGATCTGTTACAGCGGGTCCCCGGCGTATCTACGATGGATCGCCGACCTACTCAAGTTGGCGCTAAATGCAAATCGAATATATTGGTGTAACTTTTAATCACTCCATCTGCAAATATAGAATTGTGGGAAAATCGAGCTGTTAAGTCATACATTACGTCCGCAGATGATGTTCGCAAAAAAAACATTTCCATCGCTGACAATGGCCGACAATTACCAACAACCACCGGCTTAATTGCCTGCGAAGCTGAATCGCAGGAAAGCCGGCGGTCAATGCGCGGGGAACATTATGCAATTTGGCGATAAACGTCCCAGGTATGTCGCGGTATATAAGAACCATGCTTTATGAAAGACTACAGTTCAACTAATCAACTAAAACTCCGCTTCTAAGATCTCAAAAAGAGAGTCTAATTGTGCTTTCGACTTTTTCATACTTATTCCCGAAACCGAGCCTCACAAATTAAAGTCATGTTTAGCGGAAACTCTACCTAGGTTAAAAAATGAAGATAAACTGCTATTTAGTTGATCTAAATATTGATAAATTCTACGTCTCTAACGATGAAAGATCTAGCTTTGTGTATAGACCATGACAACACTAGATTTCTTTGTACATTGGAAAAAACCATTCCAACTACATTTTTTTTTTCAGGAACTCGGTCACATTGTTTAAGTAACTCGACGAATACTAAACAAATCTAGAAAAGAAAGCACAACAGTAAAACCAGGTGAAGTAGCTACTGAAATCGAGGACAAATGGTCCAAACTAGCACTGGACAAGGTCCCTAATACATTGAGTAAACGTTGCGCCTGTTTTGTTTGGGCGATAGATTGCTCATTAGGCGAGCCCGGCTTCCAAGATGTACCACGGTACGGCTAAGAATAACAACAACAAAAACAATAACTTCTTTCCCATGAATACGAAACTCATCAATAGCAAACTATAAGTTCGACTGAATCTGAATTTTAACTAGCATGGTATTGTTTTGTATGAATGGTTCAGCACAAATCTGATCAATGGGGGCGAACAGCTCAAAGCCGCACCCAATCTTGTTGCAAATGGCTGTGGGTTGTCGGAAGGCCAACAGCTTTGGAGATGCAACAAGCATTTGAGTGACATCTTTAGGATCTTTGGCGGAGCGTTGATCCAGAATTGACAGAGTGATGATACCAGTGAATGGCCAAGCCAGCCTGTTATCGCATTCACCCTGCATCATATGAACAAAGATTGCCACATGAGTGCCAATTCCACTATTGACGCCATTGAGGTGCATTCTGATGCAGAACGTGTACCCATCAGGGCTGGTGTAAATTGCTGGACTAAACTGAGCAACCATAGCTCCAGTGATGGCATCTTGACGGCACTGTTGGAAATGCTTTATTTTCCATTGGTAAGTGCCGCGGCAAATCCGCGCCTCAATCTGTCTCATTATGGCTTCATCACATAAACGCAACCTGAAAATTTAATAACAACAAAGGTTCTTAACGACTCTTTAAAAACATAGACAAATAAAATACTTCTTTATCATCGTGGATCCTTTAGATCTCTTAGGTCTCTTAGCTCACTTTTGAAGAGTTGAGTCAAACTCATGCAATGCTACCTTTATATTTATGAGAGGTGAATCCGCGAGCAATTATCTTCTAAATCTTCTAAACTTTATGTCGGTTGCTCTCATAGATGTTTCTCAGTACATGAAGCATTTGTCCCAATGGAAAATTATTTCGTATTGACCATAAAACAGCTACTTTTAACAGTATCATTCTACTTTTAATTTAACTGTCAAGACCATGCGAAGCTTGCAGCGCTTCGCATAGCTCAGAGCCCGGAACAACAATTAAACTTAAAGGGGCTCAGTCACAGCATTTTGAACATCGAAAAAATAACCGTTAAATTGAAGGAAACCTTAAAATAACACTTTATAAAGATAGAAAAATATCAAAGAGATAATAATAAACTATAAAGGAACAAGGATGGTTAAGGATGGAGAAGATTGACACGGATTGCAAACAACGAATTTGAAAAGTTTAGCTAAGCTTTTCAAACGTGACTGAGCCCCTGTAAGTAAGTAGTTATATCTTAAACAAAACAGTACCAGCAATAAATTATAAATGGTTCAATTCCGAGGTTATACTACTCGCCTTCCACGCGTTTCATTTGATAACTTCTGCAATTCTTGTGTGCCGCAGTAATGCTCGGTGACATGATCCCTCTGCTGAGTGGAAGTCACTCTATTTTGCAGACTACTTCCACAATCATATCCGTGGTCCGGTCCTTGCTCTTCAATGGGGGGATTCAATCTATTGCTGACTTGACCTCCTTCTCGTGTTGTCGTCTGGCTACCGCCTTGGTGAATCCCTGCAAACCTCCGACTCCATCCACTTGCCTGGTTGTCATCTTCGCGCTGGTAGGGTAGTCGGTGGAGTCCACAATGATACCAGGGCCTTGCAGGTCCTTCTTCCACGTCATGATGAAACATTCCACTTGTTTCGGCGCCACCGTGAACTGCAAGGTGGAGATGTGAGTGCTGTTCTTGTACTGGGATTACTAACTGTTGAGTTTGTGTCGTGTCATGGGACTCTTCAGTGGAGAGACCTGCGTCACCATGTTGATCACCAATTGCTTGCTGAAGAAGAATGTTCAGTGTTACGTACAACAAGAAATACTGGCCTGCATCGCGTGATAATAAGGAACAGAACTTGTCACGGGTCTAAAATCCTACATGACAATTTTTTACTCGAATTATGGATTGTTTTCCCAGCCCTACAAACTTTGCTAGACTTAGATTGTAAGCTCGAGATCGACATTCACGTATTTAAATCGAGAGCGAATAAATTAATTGCTTAGGTAGAATTATTACTGAAAGTTCCTTCAAATAACGATTCCAATTCGTTCTGGTCTTAGTATTTAATTTCAATTTTCAGAGAATTGGCGCTAACTGAATTGTCAATTTCAATTTGACATTTGCAGTTGTGTACGCGTGCGTGTCAGTTTCTTTTGGAGACTTCAGGCTTTTATAATTCAAGAAACTGTAAATGCTCTCCTTTAAGATTTCTGGGGAATTTGATTAATATCCATTTTTTTCTAAATGTTTTTCGGAGAAACGAGAAAATTGACTCACAAAACGTCCGAGAGAAACGAAAAAACGTTTCAATTTTGTCGACCACTAAAGCCACTGCACATTAATGTCTGATAGTGTGCAATAATTCAGCCAATCAGATTAAAACATTTGGATTAGTATACCAGTACAATTCTACTAAATACTATAAGTGTTCAGTTATCTAAGCTCACAATCATTTTACGCAAGATTGTCATTATCTGGGATTTTTTTTACATACCTCGGTCCGTGTCAACGGCTCATTATCAATCGGGCATCTTAGGTCATTCCTCCTTCAAAAAGGTTAACAAATTATAGTAATGTGACCGAGGTAAACATATCAAAGTAGTTTTTCAGTATAACATATCATTTTGGAAGGTGATAACAACAACATTTATTCATACCACAAGGAAATAAAAAAGTAACACACTGATTAATTTTGAAACTTATAACTTAAGTATGGTATTACTGCTGCCTATAACAACCATAACGGCTAAGAAGATTAGGCAGCTTTCTATGAAATACAATTAAAAAAACACAAAGTACAGTCATGTATATTAACTATACAGCAAAAGTATCCTAAGGATAGAGATAAAGATTAATATATGCGACAAAGTAACAAACAAGCATTACACTAGGGCAAGAAAGAAAAAGAAGAAAAAAAAATTAATTCTTACAAAAAGCAATGACATTTACAACACAAGAATAGTGACAAGCAATTGTAAGCTATTTACAATGTGATATAGATTAAATACTGAGAAAATAAATAAATATAAGTCAATATGACTGTATGATTTCCCTTTTAAAGGTTTTTTTGAAAGCTAATCTGTGGAGAGATTTTATTTCTTCACTTGATGAGTTCCAAATTTTTGGATCTTGAAATTGGTGGAAAGTAGTGAAACAATATCCCAGTGGAAGACGCGGTGGCCTCAAGGTGAGTGCGCTCGTCTTCGGAGCGAGCGTAACGGGTTCGAGCTCTTGGCCGGGCACATTGTTTTGTGTTCTTGGGCAAAACGCTTAACTCTAGCACTGCTTTTCTCCACCCAGGTGTATAGATGGGTACCGGGGAATTTAATGGTGGGGGTAACCCTACGATGGACTAGGATCCCATCCAGGAGGGAGTAGAAATACTCCTAGCCGGTGCTTCATGCTACAGAAACTGGGATAAGTAAGCTCTAGCCTGATGGGCCACTTGGCTCGTATGAAGACTAATATCCCAATTAACCATAACTATCATAAAATTTTAATTAAAAAAAGTGATTTCGATTTGTACTAGCGTAAAGACAGACCGAATTAGACTTACGGTCAGAGGACTGCTACCGGAGTAAATGCAAAAAGATAAATTATATAAAACCCGGGATAAACGCAAGAACGAAGCCACCATTAGCTATTGTTAAGCGGGTCTTAAATCTTTTAACTATAACAAGGCCTTATTTTGCGTTCCTATTGCACCTTGTTTTCGGCATCCGAAAGAAGCTTTTCCACAAACATCTGAGGCCACAGCAGCTCTGCACGGGGGCTCGAAGTTCCAAAGAAAACATGGATCGGTTCATTTTCGAGATTTTATCAGATGTGTTCTATCTGTAAACGGTTGAGTATAAGTAAGCCAGTTTTCGGTGTTATCCAATGTAGATCTGCTAGCTCGAGTAATATGTATTTAAACCATGAGTGCGGTTCCTTATAATATTCAAAGACTTCCTGAACAAAGTGTGACGTACAGTTAAAAATAGACTTAGTAGTCACAGAGGTTTGTTTTTAAGGCAGTCGGGTAGATCGACGTGACGTTCTAGAAAATTCCGAACCAGTGATAAATATAGACTGAGTTGTCACGAAAGCTTGTTTACCGCTCCGCAGCACCAAATCTTTCCTGTGACGTAGATAGTCTGTTGAGCGATGCGCCTTGACGTGACATTCTAGAAAATTCAGATAGAAAAGTTTACTTCTAAATATATAGACTGAGTTGGCTTGTTTACTGCTCCGCGATCATCGTCTTCTCGACCAAATTTCCGATTAAAAGTCTAACAACTTTAAGTTCTACTCACAAAATTTTTTTTTTCATTAACAGTGCCGTAATTCAGCGTAGTTATATAATTAGCACTGAAGTGCTGAGCACCATAGCACTTAGATGGCGATCGAGTGATATGTTTTGTTATGTTTTGCCGTCTGCTGACGTCACATACTCGTGTGTAAATGGTTGACAACTGTTCATTAATCCGTAACATTGGGTGACATATTTATAATTCAGACGCAAACGTCTTCGTCAAGTGCACGCATCTCTCTTGGAGCGATAATAATACGTTCGACATAGAAATTTACAATAACGTTAGTCATTCTTCAAGCTCTGCTCTGTTTTTCAACTCAGAGAGCATTGAACTCGACCGTTGAATCACTGTGGAGAAAAGGACAGACAGATACCAGCGCTCACACTAACGTGATTGTTTGCAGACGAAAAACAAATGAGGAGTTTGAGTCTTCTGTAAACATGGATGGAGAACGATTGCAGCTCAGAATCTGATAGTGTCCCAGCAACTTAACTTTCGTTCTTGTTCGCGACATTATTAACTTTACTGCTGCTACGAGCAATGTGGCGGAGGTGGTAGCTTTGTATAAGAGTCGTTTCAATGGCCTGTTACTATGGAAAACTTGAAAATGGACGAATTGTCAAGTATGTACATTTTATCACAAATTTGTATTTTTGCACGATATCATGATTAAAAGTCTCGGATCTGTTTAGATGTATTGGTAATTGATCTGTTGTAATGCTTAGTAATTAACCTTGTTCGCTCAGAGTGTTGTATATAATGTTAAGTTTGCACCTTGTGCGTCAGTTTGGTTTGATCGCTCGGGAAGGAGTCGCTTCCTGAATTAGCCATGGTAGAATAAATAGATGGCGGAAAACTGACTTAGTTTGTTTTCAATGACGGCTTTATTTTGCATAAACAGACAAAAGTCATATGATTTACAAGATTGTCGGTTGTTTTTTAGATGGTGTATTCATATAGCTCTACGCTACATGTCTAAGTGAGCTTTCAGACAATGTTTAGTTGCTATTTGGTCTCATATGATGTGTGTGTACTGTTATATTCAATCTGAATAGCTTAACGGAAGTAAGAGCCGATGGTCAACGTTAAACTCGAGGATATAACTGCCTTAAACTTAAATCATTGTAATGAATCTAGCATGTACCAAATGGGCAACTCTCTTACTGAGATCACTGTATTCGGTGGATTCTTTGCCAACTCGACCCTGACATGTATCGGCTGATAGTCCAGTTCGATAATTGAAAGTTGATACTACTTGCTCGGGTTACTGAACTGACAGATTCTTCCTTATATACTGTACCGGGAAATTTCAATTTTATGTTGATCATCATGTACAGCTTCAGAGCATAGCAATACAGTGCTCTAAGAGCCCGGGACCCTGTAAATCAGGGATTTACAATAAGCAGTATACAAATTCAACTGAATTTGGAGATTTCTGGTTTTACGAAGAGGCAATGATCTTGGTTTTACCCATCTTGTTTCGATTTAAACTGATTTCCTGGATTTGTGAGGAAAGAAATTTACTTCTTAATTAAAACTGAGTCAACTTTTAGAGAGCGCTGAATTCAGAATTTCTCAGTACCTCTGCAGCTAAATAATTTGTTACTATTGTTTTGACACTAAAACCGAACGAGCGTTTCTTCATCGTAGTCTTCACTCAATGAACTTTAAAGATGGAACATGCCAGCGCCAAATAAAATACATCAAGATTTATTTGGTATCGGGAGCATCATCTCTCAGTAACAGTTAGAGTTAGCAGCAATCTCAAATCTCTCTGCCATGTCTGATAATTTTTCAGTATCGTCTACTTATTCGTGTGGATCGAATCAGATTGCCAGCGGGGCACGGAGCTTGAGTTTTGAAGGTGTCTTCGGTGCGGGGGTGTATAACAATTTGCACACAACAAAAATGACTGTAGATGTGAATGATAATCTCAGTTAAACGCACAATTTTATTTAGCAGAAAACCAAGTCATAAATTTTAAACGGAATGAGATTTTGCGAAACCTATAAAACTCTATGTCTGGATCTTCTATTCATTGCTTGTACATGCCGCATATTACACGTTTTAAGCTTAAGCCTGTAACCATTTACTTATTGCACGCCAATAAGATGTTGATAAGAGAAGTCTAAACCAAATACTCAAAATTGTACAGTGGTGTTAAATCAGTCGAATAAAAAAGAAAAAAAAATGATCAGTTGGACTTAAATAATGGCATGGCTTTTTCCGGCAATCATTGGGTGAGGTAAAGTAGGGTATTCCTTAAAAGAGGTATAGCAAAATAATTGGATGAAATTCAAATGTCGCTCAAAGATGATAAAAATGTAGAAATTCCCTCAGATATTCTGACCCATTTGCTTCTTGTGTTTTTTATTCAATTGGGGAACCGTTATTTGGCTCCCTTTGGCGGCCAAAGCATTTAAAAGGAAGATAATTATAGTAGAGTGAAGAGAATTGAAAATTGGCGAGTGTAATTTGAAGGAAGTGGCATCATAGTCTTAAAAAATTAAGAAGATAGACCATTCCGGTGTTTGATTTTGTCTAGGGGGAGTACTCGATATATCCCTGGGTGGGGAGGTGCGGCCCGGCCCCTCATACCCTGACCCTGTTTAAGACAAATATCACTGATTTTGCTACCCTGTTTAAGACAGAATTCCGATTTTTGATACCCTGCTTAAGACATAAATTAAAAGTTGCGGTTACAAATTGTGCGGCTTTCTTGTTGTGTAATCAATGGAAATTTAATGTGCCTGGTATCAATGCCAAAGTCAACAGAAGTCAATATTAAAGTGCACCTAACCCCCCAATTTTTTTTTTGCTAAAACAATAAAGCTTATTTTGTGGAGTAATTAGAGGCAAAAATTTTTCGATTTGGTTAAATCCTCGAATTTCTGTGCCCCCTTGAAACCGAGTTTCGTATGGTTCACGACCGAGCATAAGGAGTCTGGGGAGAGTGAAGCCGTGACGTCACTTCGAGAACGAAAGCTTCGGCTGTCCCAGTCGAGCCTTTTACTCTGTGTGAGCGTGGAAGCCTTTTTGCCGCACAAGTTTTTCGCTGAGGGCTCCACAGTCGACAGATTTCTGTTTTTATCAACAATATCTTCTACTTCGTCAGATTCTGAAATGAGCTTTGATTCAGAAGACTCCGAAATTTATTATATCGCTGAAGAGAATGACGACTCGCACTTGTAAACAAAGCAAAGTGAATAGTTAAACGATGACGGCCGAGCTGATTTATATGCTGACAACTCTCTGGCCAACGAAGACTGGATAGACAAATGAGGTGGATGCTGACAAAGAACTCGAACGAGCTCTGATGGAAAGACCCGAAGGCAATGATATGTAGAAGTCAAAGAGACTGTAGCGTGGTGTGCGTATATTTACTAAATTCGCGCATTCTTCGATCTCGCATTAACATACTTTCGTATAAATAAAAGTCAAGTCCGTTAACTTTCTCAAATTATTTTAACTTCACTCGTTCAACGTTGACCAAAATGATTATCCCATGACACAATGTTTGTGTTCTTTTCCTGCGAGTGTAGAAATTGTAGCGTCGCTTCCCTTCAAAACATCAGCGAATGCTATTGTTGTTGTTATTATATTAGAGTGAGTTAGAAGGTTGTCAAGACTCAAAGAAGAGTGATCTTGTTCTTGAAGATATTGGTGCTGATGTTATCTTAAAGTGTGTTATTGAATATCCAGGAATTAAACCTGTATGGCTTCAGAAATGGAGTTTTAAGATTAGTAGTAGGCAAATACAAAACTATCTGTCGGCTGTGCCGACTGACTGCTGTTGTTTCTCAGATCAGATGCAACAACGGCTGCATGAATCGATGGACGGTTATTCCAACTTCGTCTCGCTAAGTCACTGAGTCAGCAAAATCCCTTCCTCTCTCTGAAAATCAAGGCATCGAGCGAGATCATCTGGTTTGAAATACTTTATGGAACAGATCACCGAACTCTTAGACGGCTATCACTTTGCACGAATCGAACCATCACTTTGTACGTTTCTTCTCTTCAGAACATCTCTCCATAAAACGTATGGCATAAAGCGGAGTACCTCCTGTAAGTTTGTTGTGTTGCTACATCACACTACAGCGCACCTGGCTAGCATTTTTTTCGAACAACTTTTCCAGCCTTTCCCACAGAAACAAGTAAATATACGAATCTCAGAATCATCGTGTTCTCGATTTGACGTCACATCCGGCCCTCGACCCATTCTCCGTTAAACTCGGTCGTGGACCAAAAATGGCGGCAATTTCACGCACTTTGACGAGCCATAGAAAATCAAAGATTTAACCAAATCGAAAAATTTTTGCGGCTAATTACTCCACAAAATAAGCTTTATTGTTTTAGCGAAAAAAAGTTTTGGGGTTAGGTGCACTTTAATTTACAAGAGCTTGTAAAAACTTTGCTGTCTGTCGTCCAAGAAAAGATATCCCATTTAAGACAAAAATTGATAAATCAATACCCTGATTAAGACAAAAAATGATAAATTCGATACCCTGTTTAAGACAAAAATCCCGAAAAACATACCCTGGCTGGCCGCACGTCCTCATTAAGCTCTTATAAGGGAGTGCCCCCCCCCCCCCCCCCCCGGGGGATTTAGTGTGCCAGTCTCATTTCCCAAGAGCGAGAGCTACAATTCGCTAACGTTTAGAATAAACAGCATTCTATCTCTGCCATCCCAGTACGTATTTGTATATGACTGTTGATTGTCTGTATGCTTATTCACGTGAATCGAATCAGATTGACAGCCGGGCACAGAGCCCGAATTTAATTGGCTTTTATTGGAGGTGTGTTAGGAGGTGTAATCAACAGACTGACGAATGAGAATACAAATTGCGGACAAAACTTTTAACGTTTATGTTGTATAGACTTGCAAGCTGACCTGCGCTCCGACTCGAAACGAGAGAAATGTCTGCGGCATTTAAAACTTGAGTGTGAAGAGCTCGTTTGACACGGGAACATGAGGTTTGACAGAGGGTATATACTTGACCTCGAGCATGTGGAATTTTAGTTTTTTAATTAGCGCTAGTGGTTCTTCATATCAATTCCTTCGAAAGGTGTACTTTAAATGTTTCAGATAGCCGGATAAGACAAGTTTTTCAGTTTTGTCGCACTAGAGTGCACAGATCATGGGAGCAATATCCGTAATTGGGAGTAATGTTTATGAAGAGGACCACAAGCCAGGACTACCTACTACTGGACTGCTGAGATCGATGCTGGGATCATGTCGTTTTGTCGCTCTCCCATAAACAGCAAACGGACAAACTGAGATAGCTACAAAGATGAGCCACGGTTAAAATCGTATCGAACGTTTTCAAACCAAACCCTTGGCGAAAACGTATTTGAGAGTAGTTAAGCGAAATACTTAAAAATATACAGTAGCGACGGTGAAAAAACGAGTAAAAAAAATGGCTTAATTGACCGATAGCCCGAAATCGGGATTTTGTCGACACATAACTAATTCAAAAGTTTGACAGCTCACTCGAACAGGCTTTGGAAACTGAATATTCAAACGCTGCACGACTTTCTGTAATAACTTTAAATCAATTTAAAAATTCAGAAATTAAAAAAATATGAAGAAAATAAAAAAAAAAATTCTGATGCAGTTAACTCATTCAAATCGTAGCTCATCATGCACTCTCTGCATACAGAATCTATGCCCACAAGTCAGTTTTTGTTCGTCAATAGTGGTTTTATCTTTCTCACTGTATGAGCTTGGTCGGCAAAAAGGTGTCATTACTTGTACCATCAAAAACACTTCGGTTTCCGTATTATGACAAGTAATGTCAGTGTGCTTATGCGAACTGCGTTCTGAGGTTAATGATTACCTTAGCGGACCAATCTCCGCTAAGTTAATAGGCTTCTTTCGATTCATTAAAATTCAACTTGATAGTGAAGCTTAGAAGACACAAACAAAAGAAATGAATAAACACGGTCATTCAATTTCCTTTGTTTGTGTCCTCTAAGCCTCGCTGCCAGGCTGAATTTTACCATATCGAAAGTTGTCTATTGGCATACTTTTTGGGGGGCCTAAGTTCGTCATGCGTCATTGGGCTGGCGCGCGGAGAAATTAACATTCGAACGCTAAAATAAAATCGGATATAAAAAAAAAAGTAGAAAAGAAATTGAAGAAAAAATAAAATCACAATTTTGTAAAGAGCACGATATTCTAAACGTTAAAAATTCTTATTCAGTTAGCTCATTTAAAATCGTACCTCATCATACAGTCTCCACAGAATCTATGTCCACAAGTCGTCTGCTGTATGGTATTTCGAAGCTCTAAATAGCAAATAGCGCATTTGGTGTCGTTTAATTCCAATGCGGCTGGATAAAATCTGCGGATGCTTGAAGGTATTTTCCCGTAGGAGCCCATATTTTTAAATTGAAGGGAAATATATTGTCCAAGCTAACCTGCTCTCGTTCACACGACCGTCGCGACCCGAGTGTTACGCTGCGTTGTTCTTGCAGCCCCTGTTGTTCTTGCTATAACTAAGTTAAATCTTGGTCCGACTGAGATATAAGTACAAGCAAAAGACGGAGCTATTGTGTACTGCTCCGAGAATCTACCAATCAGTGGCCTAGGTATTATAATGTATGCGTTCCTTCCCGTGCCAAGTGCAAAACGTTGACGTACAAATTATGCAATGCAACGGTGACCTTTTCACCCAGCATTGCTGAATCGAAAAGCGGATGACTTTCACAACAGCCACTGAATACACATTTGAGAAATATGAAAGGATGAATAGAGCAGTTCGAAAGAAAGATAAACAATCTGCAACCCTGTAGGTTAACTGATGAGATTGACGTTTCGTAATCCGGATTTCATACACAAAACGCGGTCAGACTTATGATGAATGAATGACATACATGGGCACCAACTTGGCGGCCGGAAAGCAGCAGAAACATCTGTCACTGAGTTTTGCTACGAAAGAGTGAATTTATCTCTTGAATAACTCAAAAACGTAACAATAGTACTTAATACTAATACAAGAACTGTTCAGATAGCCGAATTCCTCGAGATAAGTCACCTTTTAAACCAACATAACAGCTCTCTCGCCCGTCATGTAAATGTCACGTCACGCAAAAGCTTAGAAATTCAAGCGTAGTCTATCACTAAATCAAGAACCCATTCAGAGTGAAAATATGTATGAATATTAGTTTTTAGCTGCTCTTATACAACATGAAAGTAAAATTTCAGGAGGATCAATATTTCTGAAGTTTGAAATTTAGTGACGTCATGTGAAAACCAGCAATAGTAGTATGCCGAAGCCAAGAGAACTCGTCCACAACAAAAGCGAAACACTATTTAGAATCGCTTCGCATTTCTAAACAAATATCGAATACTCACAGGGCTCACACTTCAATTTCTGTAGAAATTATTCTCCGAGAGTTGACACCGGGGTCAGAGTACGAATTTTTTCTGAGTATCAAAACATCGAGATTTTATAGTATGCCCAAGCTCGAAAATTTCCTCAACTACAAAGCAAAAATTATAATTGAAATCGCTTGACGTTTCTAAACAAAGATCTACAGTTTAAAGAAGGATTGGATGAGTTTTTCCGAGGAAATTCTTGAATAACTTCAGACTGCCGGGTATGGAGTATTTTGAAAACACTTCCCGGCTGCCGGGTATCTAGACACTAAAATGCTATATAATTTAAGAAGTTATTTTTAGTCCCTGTTACTGACTCAGAGTTAAAAACCCTCGAGCTATGGGTACGACACGCAAGGGTGCTCACTCAAGCCTGCCTGAAAACACAGAGTCATTGTTTTGAAGAAACGAGAATCCATCTGGCATGCTAGTTTCGATATACAGACGAAAAAGCGCACATTCTGGTCGCAGAAGTCACACACATTCCATGAATTCCTCTTCTTTAACGAGCCCAGGCGGTGTTGGACACGACTCGCAAAGCGTGCAGGGATAAATTTTCGCTCGAGCTCATTTTCATCTGATCGCCGAAGGGCAATCATCGCCGCGCGCTGAAGGTGATGTGGAAATAATATGGGAGGTTCGCTTGCTTTCGATAGTGAAAGAACTCTAGAATGACACATGCTTACTAAGTATTTCGCGGGCCGACTTACAGCTGTAGATGTCTTCTACTCTATTCACAAAGCCGCCATTTTCAATGCTGAACGACTGATTTTAGGAAACACAGTATCGCGATACGTCGAATCTTTGCGGTTGAAAGGAAAATTATTTCCGTTTCTGACTTCTTCGAATTCGATCTGAACTTAACTTCTGCACTTTCTTCCTTAGATGCCTCGACTTGTGTATGAAGTACATCGGTATATCATCGTGAACGACGCCAAGAGAGCCAGTGAAGAAAAGGGTTGAATAATTCGAAAACCAAGGGAGCTAACTAATGTTTTGTCCTTGGAAACTTGTGTAAAGCTTGATCAATCGAGTTTCGCCCTGAGTATGTTCTTATTAATAAAAATTAAGTTATCAGTAGCCTCAAAGTTCTTGAAAAATAATAAAAGATACATTGCAATAGATGGAATAAAAAATATATATAATGGCTGATTGCTAATTGTGGAAGTCTATTATGAATTGCAGCAACACCCCCTAAATTGAGGGCAATCGATGGAAGTGGCAACAAATAACTGTATAACTGTAGAGCCCAGGCCACACTTTCAGCAAATTCTTGTTCGACTTACAAATCCAGTCAAGATTAATAAACTGTATGTGTCCAGCTGTTTTGTAGACAATGTGATTTTGGCCTTGCTCAACTTCCCTAAATATGGTTAAGAGGCCTGCTAATGAGTTTGCCTCAGAAATTGCCACTAGCAATTTAATGTCAATGTTTAAACTGGACTAGCTTTTTTAGTGTCCTGACCATACAAAATATACTGATTGATTAATGGATCTTTAATTATTTTACAACTATCATTACCTCTTACCGTCACATGTCGAGACGCACAAATGAACGAACACTTCTTGCGGATCATGTAACACATGCGCTCTGTTGAAAAGCTCTGAATGTCCATTAAAATCTGATTCTTCCTCATCCGAATCTGTCTCATGCTCATCAATTTGTTCTCTGTGATCCTCAAACACCTTAATAACTTCCCCTTCGCCCCGTCCACAAGAAAACGATGACAACAACAATTGCAACAACTGAAAGCACAGCAAGTACAGCCGACGAAATAATCCACAGCAACTGGTCCGAATCTTCTTCCATCCGTGAACTTGGACCTACATTAGTGGGTGAGTCTGCAAAATATAAATATTAAAATAATATAATGTTGCTAAACATTGATTGACAGGAGGTCGGGCCTAGTAGAGAGCAATCCACTCTTTGTGACGTTAATATCAGATTTTCTTTAAGAAGGAGAGCTGATGTTTAAAACGGCAGGTGCATAAATCTTAATAGAGGGTTTTCAGATTAAATTTACATGAAGGAGAGACTAGAGATGCGAAGAGGAAGGCTGAAAAATAACAAATCTGATAATTGACTAAAGACAATAGTAACTACTGAGTGCTTTCGTCTTGTTTCTCTTGAGACACATGTTCAGTGTTTCTCTTATCTCGTGTCCCTGGCTGCAGTTAATAACATTGCAAGCAGCATCTTCCGCAATAGTTCCGTTGACACAAGGCATTGATGCATGTTCCCCTGATATTGCTGACGCAACTAGCAAGTTCTAGCTAGTTTTCAAAATTTCAATCCATTACATAATGAGGACGGCAACGATAGCTGGATCAAATAATTTAAAGAGTAACCGGCTTAAATGTTAAGCACTTTCGCTTTCTGGAAGTAAACAAAAAAAGACCTCGCCCGATTTTCGTCTTTGGGTCAGAGATTTGCAAAGATAGAAGGGAACAATTAGCTCATAATTGCGCTACGAAATTTTGGCGGCTTCATTTCTTCTTTTTTTTTTTTTGACACACCCACCTTCAACATGAACCTTAGTAGAAGTCACCCTCATTCCCTGATTATTTTCAGCGCCACACTGGAAAACAGCCTCATGCCAGCTATTCACATTCACTAGCTCGACAGTGTTCTTCTGTAATGTTACTCGTGAGCTACAAAGGAACAATATTTTGGCTCGTTTGAGAGTAATCTCCGACTACGTTCTGTCCAGTTTGCAGGACTAAAAGATCAAAATTAATGCTTGTTGAGAAAAATAATAACAGGAGAAAGGGAACAAATAGACGTAAACAAACTCAAACTGTTAACATTATGAAGGGAGTTACAAACCAGCAACACAATCCTTATTCCGTTAGACGCAAATATTATAACCAAAGGAGCTAAGTAAATTAAAATTCAGGATTACTTTGGTCGCCAATTAGCTGAAAAACGCTCGAATCTTCCATTTGTGGGGTGGCTGGTAACAGTTTCTGACGTTTCCTCTATAAAGTCATTTGAATGCAAATGTATATAGACCCTTCAGTGAACTTTGCTCTAAGCATGTATCGAGTCCATAAATGTTTGCTCACGACTGACAACGTAAACTGTAATTTAAAAGTTTTATTCTCATGAAAAATCCGTTTCATTTTCTCTTTGCAATTCTTCTAAACAATTAACAGAAAGTGCCAAATTTAAGGTGTCTCTGAACCCCTTCGTTATAATATTTTTAAAACTTTGCAAAACGTTCGTTTTTGAAATAGGGGTCACGGAAAGGCGTTTGAGAATAAAAGCTTAAAAAAACTAGAATCAAGGGTGGTTTTAACAGATTTTACTGCATGTTGCTCTTGAATCCTATTATGTTATGAAGATGACCACATCTTTGTTAAACAATGAGACATAATTTATGTCGCACTAATATATTATTAATAATGTAAAATCTCCTAATTGAGAGTGGTGGCATTGATTTCTCAAAGTACAATTGCAGGAAAGTGCTGCAAACTGTTGACAGCCACCTTAACGTTAGTTACCGCCGTTTAACTTACTCTAATCATAAATTTCCATTCCATTTCTAAACCATCTGTACAACGGGGGTGGTGCACCACCCGCAAAGCTCCTAAGTAGGGTTGTTTTTGATCTCACTGCTGAGGTATGAATGGCAGTTCCACCTTCCATTCGGATGAAGCTAAAATTTAAGAAGAATTAAAGAGATTTATTACACCTTGTGCGTCTCAAAGCTTTCGCGATCGTGTGCGTGTTTGTTCATTTACTCTTTTGATGTTTGCTTGACAAACCTGTGTGACAATCACGTGATTTACTTTTGTGATTTACGCGTGCAGACGGTTATCTGAGGTTTGGTTTCATGGTAGAAATGACTGATTCCGATCGACTATTTGGGTCATAAATTTGACACTTGACCCTCATCACCTCTCGCACACAGAAGGAAGATTCCGAAGCCACAAGTTTATGTTTTCTTAGGGAGGTAAGCATAGCCTCCTACTACTACAGCACATTGTCAGAAATTCATAAAGATTACTTCATGGAAACTGCGATCGTACGATTTTTATTCACGAGTTGAGTAGCATTAAAAATGTTCAAAATCGCATTTAAATGAAAGCTATTAAAGTTTACATAACTTACTGTGTTCATCATATTTCAATGAAGTCAAATGTCTAGAAGAGTGTTGTTTTGAATTCCTGCCTTCTGAACCATTGTCTTCATTGAATGGTTGAGTTTGTAAGCACCAGTAGCGCGGGACGGCTTTAACCAGCCTTTTCTTGCGAGCGAGTCTGCACGGCTTTGAAGTTGTTTACGACTAGGTATCATCGCCTTGATTTGTTTCCTCAGGTCTCTTCCTGGCAAAAAGTTTGTAAACAGCGACAAGATCTCTTTCAGTACCGTCAGTAGCAAACATTATTACATACCGAACAAACCCTTGACGTACAATACTTTGAACTCTTCGCTTGTCAAAGCTACCGATGCGTTGGGTTTATCGATTCTCTTTTCCTTGCTTCTTTAGTTGTTTTTGCTTGGTTTGAAGAACTTTTCTGGTTTTCTCAAAGACCAAGTCGTTGATTATGCTGGAAGAACAGTTCTTTTTCTTCAAGTGTCGTTCGAAGCTGGCAGTTCAACTTCGAAGCGAAGTTGGTTCGTACTCGGTGCCATCTTTAGTGCGGACGGAGGTAATAAATTGGCTGATGTATTCATTCAGCTCAACAGCTGAAATATCTTCAACTTTCCAGTCTTCGACCTTCGTTTTCAAAACTCTTCCAAGCAATCTTACATCTCGTTTAGTTTTTTGAGCGGCATTTTTTCTTTCCTTGCTCTTAAAATAAATTCTTCAACTGAGCAAACCGAAACAAACCTTCCTTCGGCCATTTTTCAAAGCGTGCGAGTTTTGTGCAACGGCCCTCGCATGACGTTCTCTTCAGTACGTTCATTCATTAGTGAAATTTCGTCGTTCGCGTAGCTGATTCGACGAACGATAATTTTTCACGGTGAAATTTTGTCGTTCGTGCTCCTGATTGGCTACATTTAGAATCAGTACGAATTTTATTCCTTACGATTTTCGTGGGTAAATCTCAATACCTATGAAATAATAACGCTTACAAAACGGAGACTTTGAAACGCGCGGGCATTTTACAACTTCAGGTACCACGATTATCAGCAGAGTAAACGTGACGAAGTTTCGGACTTAAAATTACGGTGTTATCACAGGAAACGTTCCCTTGATAACATTGTGATGTCATATTTTCATTATGTTTTCATCATGCCTTTACTGTTTCCAATGGTAATGATATCGTCGCCTGCAATTTAGCGCGTTTTGCTGGCAATGACGTCTAAGGGCGACAGGCTGCCACTGGAAACGGAGGCAGTTCAGCGTGACAACAACAGAAGACCTGGTCACCAAACTTTCGTCTCGCCTTACCCAACTGATAATCGTAGTATTTGTAAGATATTTCTTTTCAAACCTTTCACGGTTAGAAATGTCGACACTGACGTTGGATCCAAGCTTCCAGAGGTTGGATAAGCTGTACAAGTGTAATTTCCTTGGTTTTCTTGAATAATGTGTCACATGCTTAAAGGGGCTCAGTCACGTTTGAAAAGCTTAGCAAAACTTTTCAAACTCGTTGTTTGCAATCCGCGTCAATCTTCTCCATCCTTAACCATCCTTGTTCCTTTATGGTTTATTATCGTCTCTTTGATGTTTTTCTATCTTTACAAAGTGTTATTTTTAGGTTTCCTTCAATTTAACGGTTATTTTTTCGATGTTCAAAATAACTCAAGATGCCGTGACTGAGCCCCTTTAATAATCAGTAGCCTGTTATAATGGTCTCCTGGAAGGTAATAACCGTTTTCTCCATCTACCCATCTTTCCTCCACATTATGAAAGGTGTGGGCCTTGGGAGAACAAATGCCATATATCATATACTGAATCCTACAGAGAACGAACTCATCTGTTTGCAAGGTGATTTCCAATCTCCCTCTCTCCCTCCCCACCCCCTAACAAAAAAGATAAAATACCGAGAATACGAATGCGTTTTTTTTCACATTAGATACTCTAGATTTCTCTCAATGCTTTTCACGATGAAATTCAAGATTTTTAGATTCAAGATTCAGTTTATTTCCCATTTTACCTAATATATTAATTATTTATAAATATTTCATTTTTTGTCGAGGTGACCTCTAGAAACCACCAGGGTTGCCTTTAAAAGCGGCGAGGCTAAATCAAGTCACTGATGTAGTACGTAAGGTTGAAATGAAATGGAATGGAAACAAATCATTTCCTTCTACCCCCAGCACAACAACTTGAAACATGAAAGTATTCTTACTTTGCCACACCCAGACAATATAACTTTTTCAGATATCCTTCTCTGGCTTATTCTTGCGGCTTCGGTGAGAAGTAGATCGATGGCGCCGTGAAACCCATGAATTCTGATCGTGAAAAAAAAAAACGTGACAGTTAAAAACATAATATACACTACAGCTCGCATATCAACTAAATTTGTGAAGCATAAATCTGACGATATGGCAGTTGAAACTAGCCCAATTAAACCCCATCCAAGAGGAAATTAAGCCCTCGTCCCACAGAAACATATACAGTTGTACATGTAATTCCGCTTACGGATACTTCCCCTAAACAGACATCTCTCGCATGGCGATCGGTTCGTCGTGGTTTCAGCAACTTACAGTCTAATTTCTCTTACATACACTCCCACTCCTAGAGAGACATCTTTCGTAAGGCGGACATTTCGGCATGGTCCCACCCACATTCACTCGAACTTCCGTTAACGAGGAGCCTCCTTAGACAGACACCTCTCTTCACTGGTCATTCAGTTATTGTCCCAGCAGCACACTTACACTTCTGTTAATAAATGTTTTCTTTTTCCTGGTGCTTATATAGCACCATGAAAAAAAATTGCACAAGGAATCAGTTTGCACACAATGTTTGTTTGCGAATGCAGCGAAGGTCGAAACTACGATCGGGACGCTCCTAATACGGACAACAATTTATGTGCACTATCTGGACAAAAGTCGTTTTAACAAACAGTCATTATTTGCAATTTTTGTTACTTCGCAATTTCACGCATTTTTACTCAAATGTTTTTCTTTTTCTTCGAACGATGAAGTAACAAGTTCGGCTTAATTCCCACTGATGTAATAGCACCCTTAAAAAACGAACTCTAACCGTTTCCCTGCGGCATGAAACTGACTTTGTGAGAATGCTTTTTCTCTGAACCTAAAGTCATCTCGCACAGTATTCCTCCCATGCTATTCACTTTGTCAACATCCATTCTTGTCACAAACATGAACACTAGCGTACCATCTAAAGTGACTGCTATGCGTTCGTTTTCGAGAAGAGGAAGAAATGAGCTGGGATCACCCGCAGAACTGTATCAACCTCACTGATACGTAACACCAAAGCCGGGATCGTGCTTCGGGCATGGTATTTCAACGGGTTTTCCTAGGGTGACTGGTGCGACTTTGTCATTTGCGTATATGAAGTCTCCTGCAACTGAAACGATAAATGATAACAAGTCAGTATGACTAAATTAATCGATATTCACTTTGAAGTGGTGCCAGCTGTAACCGGTAAGATGATCTGATTTGTCATGATAGCCCCTGTGATTTAACTCTGATCTAGAATCACCTCCACCTAATTTATTTGCCACTCTTTCAGAGAGACAGTTTATTCCTATCTGTTTTAACTCCAGGCATAATTTTTAAAAGATTATCAAGTTCTTTATAGTCGTGAACAACTCAGCCCATTTTGGAGACTGAAGATAACGGACTGAAACGAATCATTAATGATTAAGACCTTAAACGTCCAACAATACCAGAAAAAAATATGCCATTGATGGGTTTGTAAAACATTTGGGAATAAACTGAATGGACGAAGTGTTTGTCAACACCTCTCGAAGCTAAAAAACTAAGATTTTTAGCTGCCCAAAGCCTGCTTCGCTCAGTTGAAAAAGGTTGAGCCAATTCGCCAACCCTTATTTCTTGGTTTCTGAAGCGTCAAGAGGTTAGAAGTATTGCTAATACCCCACCCACCCCTCCCCCTCCCCTGGATATATAAGCTGCTTGGTTACTCGCCGATATTCTGTCAAGTTACGCAACTATTCTCAGCTATCCGTTTTCCTCATGGATAACCAAGGTAATGGGAGAAGTGAAAGTGTTTTTTTTTGAATTTGTCAAACCTTTTTGGACTCTATCATTGGTAAGTCCTTTTTCGTTGAGGAAGGTTGGTCTTCATCTTACAGCTTATGTTTTTATACTGATGCCGCACAACTGATTTAAGGGTTACGGTCTCATTTTTGCCAAACAGTACTAGTGGGATTGTGGCAGGTGGCCAGAGTCATTCATAGAATACAGTATAAGCTTTCTTGAGGTTTCTTACTATTGTCGCTGGCCTCAGCATTTGGTCTCGCGAGTTGAAACAGGCGAGTGCCTTTCTTCGCTGACAATGAAAGCATTGTTTTTGTTATCAACAAACAACAACGAAAGATCCTAAATTGCTCAGGCCGCTGCGCGCCCTGGTGCTCATATGTTTGAAGAAGAACATTCTGTTCCTTCATGCCATATCAGTAGAGGAACAAAGAACATCCTTGCTGATCACCTCTCTCGGTTGCAGATAGAGCGCTCTGGCACCCGGTATGAACTCAGTGCCAAGACCAATTGTCAACCCACTTGCTGCCAGAGAACTGGGACACAAATTAATGCTGTTGCTTGGAGCAAGTTTGAATAATACTTCCCAAAGTAGTTACCGCGAGCCATGGCAGCTATTTCGCCAGTTTTGCTTAGATAAGCAAGCTACACATTCAGGGCCCAATTTTCCCGACCTCGACTGAGCATTTGGCGCTTTTCATAGCATTTACAGTGTTAACCTGGTACACTTTTCAGCATCAAGCTTTCCCCATCCCTTAGCCTCCCTTCCCGAACCTACACTGCGGGATTAGAGTAAATGAATCCTTCTCATGACACTCGCCTCCCAATCGTATTCCTCTCCTTGAAAAAATCATTTCTGCTCATGACCGGCGCATGCAGCCATCGGTGTACAGTAGGATACTGACACATGCTATGTATGCTATGGTGTTCTTTGCAGCTTTTAGGGTTGGTGAAATCACATGTGGACGAACCCAACCTCGGGAAAATGTAATTTTTCTCAACCAAATTGTTTTCATGAAAAATAGGGAGGGTGTGGTCAGTACAATCAAGGTCACTTTAAGGAATTATAGGCATGGTGACTGACTGCCGTTCCAGTGGATATATTTTTTTTCTCAATCGGGAGAAACCAGCGTGCCCAGCTGTTTCTACAGTGATCGCGTATTTAGGGCTCAGGGGTACCTCTCCGGGTCCCTGTTTTGTTGGCCAGATGCTTCGCCAGTTCCTCGCACCTATTTCACTAGGCATTATCGGATGCACTGCGTTATTGCAACCTCGATGTAGCAAGTTATAAGTCTCACAGTTTTCGCATTGGAGCAGCTTCCTGGGTAGCAGCCAAGGGCATGTAAAATGCGCAGATTAGAGCTTTCAGCAGATTGAAATCCACTGCCTTCTTGCGTTACATTAGGACACCTTCTTTAGAGTCAGAGTCTTAGTAACCAGCGGTTGCCTACCATATGCTCACGACGGTTACAATTTGTACTTTACACTTTATTTACCAACGGGCCAACTGTCTGTGCCCTAGGGTACTTTCTCATTTTCAAGATCATGCACTAAGTGCTACCAGGTTTTTTGAGCAGGAGCCAATTCTCTTGGCAGTGAGGCTGTACATAATTATATACTATTAGGGCGCCAACTGCTAAGCATAGGCCTCCAGTTGTGCCGTAAGTGTTCCTTATGGTCAAGTTGGGCCATAAATGTGCCTTATGGTCAAATCAGTATGCAGCTGCTTTTGTACTGGGCCGACCATTGCTTTTGTAAGGAGACATTAGGTATCAAGCACTCCCAGCAGTGTATGAGGTCAAGTGTTACTGAGGATTTACATTTCAGGAAGGTCACTTGGCTGTTGTTAAGGTCTTCTAATGTTTTGCATTCTTTTATAATATTTTGCACTAGCTGAGTGAGCAGGGGGGCCACCCGGCTGCAGGTTAAATTGTTAGGGTTTCGCTGCGTTCATATTTTCCATTGCCTTGGCCTCTGGTGGGGCTGCCCTTTCTTTCTGGCTCAAAAGGGCTTTGGCGGGTTTGCCTTCACCTCTGCTGGAAATAAATAAGGGTATCAGATTTCATGTAATTTTGCTTAGTTGTTATGAAATAAACGACCATGAAGGTGGCCAAAATATGGCAAATCATGGTCCCAATTTTTAGAGTTAATTCCAGCAAACAGAGCTCAGCCAAGGCAATCTGCTGTAGTATGGTTAATAGGTTAAGCGAGCCAGAGGCATATACATTATAATTACGAAGGCGGCATACTTAACAACTAAGACAAATTCTACCAGAAACAACGACCCTTAGCTTTTTACTGAAATCCTCTCGAAAATCGTTTTTCACGAAACACTGGTAGTCCCCATTATTTTTGGAACTGAGCATTGTCCCTTCTAAGGTTCCGGAATTTAGCAATCGATACTGCCTGTCCGTATTCAATGTCCTGGCCATTATGTTGTCATCTGTACTCCAAGGGTCTTGTCCCGGTTACTTTGCAAGGAAGGTTGAACCCTGACAAGACATCTCCAGGCTTGTCTAAATCATTATACTGGAAATCCGTAATAACATGTGGATCATCTAAGACAAATTTTGAAATGTTGTTGTTTTTTTTTTTTAATCTCGATAGGCCGTTACCGAAAGTAACTGGTACTACATGAAAGCACCGTTCAATAACTGTAATCAGTTTGAATCGCCACAAAAAAACTCGAGTTACCTTGCCAGAATTGAAAAAGTTAGAACCAACTTGTACAGAATAATATTTAAAAAAAGTACCGCATGAATGTACTGCTCAAAAGCCCTCATTTATTTCAAAGATGACGCACTAGGGTTTCATCCACAGACTTCAAAGTTAGAACCACCTTGCACAGCAAACAGTACCACATGAACGTACTGCCTCAATAGCTTTTATTTGAATGCCCGCGGTCTCCTACTTTGCCCCCGGCAGACTTAACAGGTTGGTAAGCACCTTGTAACAGCGTTATAAAACAGGCATATCACGTGAAAGTACTATACTCGATAGCTTTTATTCGAATGAATCACACACTCATGAGTTGTACACTAAGAGGTAGTAGATGCGACAAGTCAACTCGACGATAAATCCCTCAAGTAACCTTATATTGTGCGAGGCGGTAGTAATCTAGAGATCCACCACCACTAGAGGTTGGCTTAACCTTGTACAGTAGATATATAGTAAGACATGAAAGTACTGCTTAATAGCTTTCCTTTGAAATGGTCGCACATAAAGAGTTTCACTACAGACTTGAAATTTAGAACCACTTGTGTACGGCAATAACAAACCAGAGTGCTAATTAGAGGTTTTCATTTGATCGAATGGTCAAGTTTAGGAATGAGAAACTTCACGTCAACTCACCTGGTAAGACGTTTTGAATCTCCTGAACAAAATAAATCCAAGTGACCATCGCCAGAACATCGTTCAAATAAATGTAAGCAATTCCTGGAGTAACACCGATTCACAAAAGTTATCAATGTGAGAAACATTGCTCTTATTCATCTCAATAGCTGATTCATTCAGGTCGCAAATCATGAGGTATCGGAGATGCACACCGAGCGTAGCTTTTGCTACTAAAAAAAATATGATAATTTAGTAAATGAAATTTGGAGATTGGGAAATAGCTTACCGGATAGATTACATGAGCGACTGTAGACCGGACATCCAGAGAACTGGCGGAAATCGAGCCTAAGTTTAGCATTCATCACTGTGCGATCCATCGCGCGTGATCCACGCGTATGTGAATCGTCCCGCGCGCGTGCAATCGACATAATTAGCAGTTCGGTAAAGGGGGCTCAACGGTGCGCAGACGAAACTCAATATTGGGTTGCTTAACCTCATTGCTTAACATTATGAATCATTATTTCAAAATCTACCCGGAACTCAGGCAGAATTTTGCAAAATTTGATTTCGCATGCCAGAAACAATTCAGTGCGGTAGTATTTTTGCAGGTTTTACGGTTCGAGAGCGGACCGACGACTGAAACAATCGTTTTTAATCACTCAAGGTTTCATCACATTTAGATCTAAACTTGCGAATGAAACTGTGCAGCAAAAATACTCGACCCAGAAAACGGCAGGCTGCCAAAACTTAGCTATAGCTCTTGGATTTCGAAGCGCTTGTATCACTCCGAACCAAGAATAAATTAAACTTACTGTAAGTATATAGTAATCGGACCCGAGTGGAGTACAATT
The DNA here is from genome assembly GCA_019787425.1 of Platygyra sinensis. Taxonomy (NCBI): domain Eukaryota; kingdom Metazoa; phylum Cnidaria; class Anthozoa; order Scleractinia; family Merulinidae; genus Platygyra; species Platygyra sinensis. The sequence goes on from JAHPZR010004009.1 coordinate 39,615, forward strand.
CAGGGAGTAATCGCGCGAGTAATTTCAAAATCGGACGAGCGCGAAAGCGCGAGGGCCGATTTGAAATTACGAGCACGATTACTCCCTGAATTGTACGACACGAGATCCAATTACCAATTAATCGTATCTATAACAAATTTCGGAATTTAAAATGTCTTTTGAGAACTTCTTTTGAGCGAAAACGTCTGTAGCGCTTTTCCTAAGTTTTGAAAACTGTAGAAACACATTGCCAAGAAAGCCATTAAAGCGCGCGTTTAATTGACGTGAAAATCACGAAGGTATCCAATTACAGGTGTCCGGATTATCAAAAAATGTTCAAATCGGACACCTGCCAATTGGACACCTACTTGATCGCGCGCCCGATTACGTGACAAATAGGCGCGCGG
>JAHPZR010004009.1:47500-52500 GCA_019787425.1 Platygyra sinensis
AACTCTGAGTAATTCTTGACTAATTCTAATTCTCGGCTATTAATTATGAATATTGTTGTGAAGTTCTTATGATACCTGCTACAACAAAAACCAAGACTAACTAAAACTCTGGGGATTGACTAATGTTAACTGAAAGTTTGAATAATGACTTGACGATTTGATCTGAGGACGCTCATAATGCCCAGTACATCAATGAGACACAAGTACAAGAACACGGCATGCACTTACTAAAGATGGAATTCTCCACGAGATTGAGCTATCAGTAGGCTGTTGGTTCTGCAATTCATTCCATGTGTACTCCTTGTTTAATATAGGTTCGTTGTGGCTTCCAATGGAAAGGACGACACTTATTCCCATTTTTACACCTTGTTGCACCCAGTGCCTTACTTCTGCCTTTACGATTATACCAAGTACCTTCTTCTCAAACAGTGTGGCAGACTGATCGACCTCTAAGTTCGACGATCGCCGTGACCGTTGCAGCAGTGTGCTTGAAGAGTTGCTTGAATTGTGCGTTTGACTGACCAAAGGATTCTGCGAGGGCGTTACGGAAGAGTTAGAAACTGCATCTGTTGAAAAGTTTGTGTTGATTTTCCTTCAGAGAGATAGTGGCCTTAGACTTAGGAAGAGAGAGCCTAACGAAAAGATGAACTCTTGCCTTTTCGATTTCCCCCTCTTCGAAGTAGTTTGTCAGTTCAATTAGAGAAACCTGGCTTATCATAGTCACTTTCATAAGTTTTTCTTGATGACTGTTGTTGAAATGAATCGGTTCCCCGAAATTCAACTGCTGTGAGAAAGAGGCATTGCTTTGGGTGATCATTCCATTACTTTTTGTGAATGAACGCCGAATCAGAATATTTCAAATTGAACTCAATTTCAGGAGAAAAATTCACAAAATCTGCTTGGTTGAAATTATTCCAGATGAAGAGTAAGTTTTCATGGTCTAATGTGTTCGCTTTCCGATGCATTTTCACGGAGCCAGGAAGCAAAGGAGATTCTTCTGGATCGGGTGAATTGGAGCCTGTCGCCCTCTCTCCATCCACATCTTCGTAAAGGTCTCGTTGCACTTCTGGGAGCACTTGTTTTAAGATGCTATAGACTAGGCGGAGGAGCTCTGGATGAATATGACGAGGCCCAAAAACTTCAAAAGACTCGCTGGGTTTGCTACGGCTGGGCTTGATGGCCTAAAATCAAAATTGGGTAACCTATCACATGAGGATTAAGCTGATTTGAAGTACAAGATTTGAGTTGGAATGGCAATTGTTTTGGTCTCAGGCAGTCTGCTGAGCGATTCAACCGATAACAAAATTCTTATTAATCAAGGAAAAACACAAAGAGCATTGTATTCTTGGAGACTAGGGGGTCCTAAGAGGTATAAAATAGGTCTGGTAAAATAGACCTTATTCTTCGTATCCACTTTAATAAGGTGGAACTAACTTGGTCGCGAGGTTTGAACCGGGGAGTCTTTTTACCCACAAGAGTCTCCACTTCATGCTGGATCAAGTTCAATAGCGATAATATGAATATGTTCCATTGGTCAGAGTACAAGTTAGCGGAAAATGTCAAGAAGGAAATCTTGGTATGCTTAACTTGGAGCCATTCACTGGCATAGCCCTAACTGACCATGTTTGTACTCCGAATCTGTATTGGCGTCACTTGAAAAATGCAATAAAGATAAAAACTAGCCTCTAGTCTACCTTACTGTGAGTGTTGCATGACTTCTACATGGAGTAAAAGTAAAAAAAAAAAAAAAAAAAAAATTAAAAATGTTGGCGTATGTCCCTGTGGCTCATACATTCATTTTGTTACTAATCAGTCTGTACAATGAGTTCCCAGAATGTGCGGATACGTGTTTCATTTCATCTTACAATCATAGCACGTACTTTTTGGAGAACAGGTCGCCCACTTTTCTTTCCCTGGATCGCATACCATAGCAAATAATGGACGTTCGATTCTAAACTATTTATGGTCACTTTCAATCTGTACAAAAAAAGCAACTGACAAAAGCCATTACCGGTGATCCTTCTTCATGGGAGGCAGCGTAGCCGAGTGGTTTAGGGCGCTGGGTTTGAAATCTGGAGGTCCCTGGTTCATATCCTCCCACCCTACTACTATCTGGATTTGTTCCAACCTCGATCCCAGGGTCTCTCATCTTACCGCCCCCTGAGGTAAGATGAGAGACACTGGGAACGAGTGTTGGATTTGTTCTCGGTAGTCCCGAGTTCAACTCCTCGACCGCGTTGTGTAAATAGCCAACTGGTCAGGCCTCCCGCCAGTTAGGATTCTTAACAGTTTATGTTCTATTTGAAATATTCTGTTCCTTATTTACAGTGTTCCCAATTAGCACTACAGTGCTAAATCTATACGAGACTTAAATAAAGTATATTTTTATTTATTTATTTATTTATTTATTTATTATTATTGTTATTATTATTATTATTTTATTATTATTATTATTATCTTTTGTAACGGACAATAAACAATTATTGGACGAGGTTGAGCATGATATCATGAATGATCAAAACCGAGGTCTGTGTTATCTGCCGAAGCCGAAGGCTGAGGCAGATAACACAGACACGAGGTTTTTGATCATTCATGATATCATGCGAAAACCGAACTTCAATAATTGTTTTATTATACATTTTTCGGGCTCTTGCTTCGGGTAGAAGACACATAAACAAAAGAACGCCGCTAAACAATCCTTTGTCTCCATCAGTGTTTTTCCTCGTTTTTTTTTGGTCCTTTTGTCTTCTATTGTTGTACGTCGCTGTGTCTTCTACCGAAGTAAGAGCCCATTTTTCACATAATTCATCCTCAGAAACAGAAGCGAAGCGTTCCGCCATTTTGTTTCTGAGGAGAACACTCTGAGGGGCTTAGTGTAACCAGGCAGACGTATAAATGCCAAATATTTGCAGCAAGATATTGCATTTATCCTGTCAAGTTCACAAAAGCTATTGGGAATTGCTTGAATGCTCTGGACACAGACAAATCCAGATTTTTCCATAGTGAGTCACCTGGATGTATACACATTAAGCTTATTTGACAAAACAAGGCAGGAACCCACTGATGGAGACAAAAGGTTGTGTTTAGCGGCGTTCTTTTGTTTAGTGTCTTCTACCCGAAGCAAGAGCCCGAAAAATGTATAATAAAACAATTATTGAATTCGGTTTTCGCATGATATCATGAATGATCAAAACCTCGTGTCTGTGTTATCTGCCTCAGCCTTCGGCTTCGGCAGATAACACAGACCTCGGTTTTGATCATTCATGATATCATGCTCAACCTCGTCCAATAATTGTTTATTGTCCGTACAAAAGATAATAATAATAATAATAATAATAATAATAATAATAACAATAATAATAAATAAATAAATAAATAAATAAATAAAAATATACTTTATTTAAGTCTCGTATAGATTTAGCACTGTAGTGCTAATTGGGAACACTGTAAATAAGGAACAGAATATTTCAAATAGAACATAAACTGTTAAGAATCCTAACTGGCGGGAGGCTGACCAGTTGGCTATTTACACAACGCGGTCGAGGAGTTGAACTCGGGACTACCGAGAACAAATCCAACCTCGTTCCCAGTGTCTCTCATCTTACCTCAGGGGGCGGTAAGATGAGAGACCCTGGGATCGAGGTTGGAACAAATCCAGATAGTAGTAGGTGTGGAGGATATGAACCAGGGACCTCCAGATTTCAAACCCAGCGCCCCTAAACCACTCGGCTACGCTGCCTCCCATGAAGAAGGATCACCGGTAATGGCTTTTGTCAGTTGCTTTTTTGTACAGATTGAAAGTGACCATAAATAGTTTAGAATCGAACGTCATTATTTGCTATGGTATGCGATCCAGGGAAAGAAAAGTGGGCGACCTGTTCTCCAAAAAGTACGTGCTATGATTGTAAGATGAAATGAAACACGTATCCGCACATTCTGGGAACTCATTGACAGACTGATTAGTAACAAAATGAATGTATGAGCCACAGGGACATACGCCAACATTTTTAATTTTTTTTTTTTTTTTTTTTTTTACTTTTACTCCATGTAGAAGTCATGCAACACTCACAGTTAAGGTAGACTAGAGGCTAGTTTTTATCTTTATTGCATTTTTCAAGTGACGCCAATACAGAATTCGGAGTACAAACATGGTCAGTTAGGGCTATGCCAGTGAATGGCTCCAAGTTAAGCATACCAAGATTTCCTTCTTGACATTTTCCGCTAACTTGTACTCTGACCAATGGAACATATTCATATTAATCGCTATTGAACTTGATCCAGCATGAAGTGGAGACTCTTGTGGGTAAAAAGACTCCCCGGTTCAAACCTCGCGACCAAGTTAGTTCCACCTTATTAAAGTGGATACGAAGAATAAGGGCTATTTTACCAGACCTATTTTATACCTCTTAGGACCCCCTAGTCTCCAAGAATACAATGCTCTTTGTGTTTTTCCTTGATTAATAAGAATTTTGTTATCGGTTGAATCGCTCAGCAGACTGCCTGAGACCAAAACAATTGCCATTCCAACTCAAATCTTGTACTTCAAATCAGCTTAATCCTCATGTGATAGGTTACCCAATTTTGATTTTAGGCCATCAAGCCCAGCCGTCAGCAAACCCAGCGAGTCTTTTTGAAGTTTTTGGGCCTCGTCATATTCATCCAGAGCTCCTCCGCCTAGTCTATAGCATCTTAAAACAAGTGCTCCCAGAAGTGCAACGAGACCTTTACGAAGATGTGGATGGAGAGAGGGCGACAGGCTCCAATTCACCCGATCCAGAAGAATCTCCTTTGCTTCCTGGCTCCGTGAAAATGCATCGGAAAGCGAACACATTAGACCATGAAAACTTACTCTTCATCTGGAATAATTTCAACCAAGCAGATTTTGTGAATTTTTCTCCTGAAATTGATTTCAATTTGAAATATTCTGATTCGGCGTTCATTCACAAAAGTAATGGAATGATCACCCAAAGCAATGCCTCTTTCTCACAGCAGTTGAATTT
>JAHPZR010004010.1:2500-5000 GCA_019787425.1 Platygyra sinensis
GGTGCTAAGCTCAGGAAAACTTGTAACCGGTCCTACTGGTGCCAAAGAGCGGGAAAACTTGTAACCGGTCGTACTGGTGTTAAGCGCGGGAAAACTTGCATATGAACGGTGCTACTGGTGCTATAAGCAAGGAAATGCGCGTGTAAGGAAACGGAAGGTCATGATTGTTTGATGGAAACATGGTTCATGCGCTGGAAGAAAAATCTATAAGTCTGTTTCTTCTTGCGTAAGGGTTGGAATACGCGGTGATCGCAAAACAAAACCAGTTCATGGTGAAAATGTCACTTATCAACCTTCAATTCCATCAAACTGCGCTCAAAAGTAGTGCGAAATGCACTTACTCGTTGCGGCGGTGTGATTTTCCTGCTGACTCTCGAAAAGTATTTCATGTTCATGTATGACTAAAAAGTTTTAAACTTACATATCTCTCTTACCGATTCAACTTACCGGGTTTCCTCTCGACTGCATGTCTTGAATATGAAGCGATTTACTGAGTTATTAACTGAGTCCAATAGATAAGAAATATCGCAGAATATGAATTATGATATGCAATACATTTACGGAGGCCACCTTAGATACTCATGTTACTCGCCTTGGTAAAATGCTCAGAAAAATTCACGATATAGATAATATTTTACTTGGCTTCAAGATTAAAGTCTTTGTCCTTTGTAGCGATACTTAAAGCCCAGGTAGCATGTAAACTGCCAGCTTTTCCTTCCAGTTTTATGTTTGTATACAAGGTACATCAAAACAGTTCCTCATCTGTGTAGAGCGTGACGGTCACATACCTCAATATTGACCTTTATTTTCCACGAAGCCGGTTTCATCATTTAGAGTTGTCTTGAGATTTAAGGTTTTGTATAAGCACTCTCCTCTTGAACAACGGATTGGAATCTAAAACACCTGTTGTAAACACAAAATGTCCGTGACAGTTATTAATCCGTCCTTAGATTCCTGGATCACCGTTTACTGTTCATACACGTGTGTTTGCCGAGAGTTGTCCAAACGAGTTCTTCTACAAACCTTTAATTCCAGGGCAGGAAGAAATAGCACATTTGTGACCTTTCTTTTGAGTACAGTTACCCCTTCCCATCCTCTTGTCTTCACCTTTACATCCACTGTAAATGCTAAATGAAACCTTTCCACTTCTATTAGAGGCTTGAATTACAGGAAAGGACTTTGCTACCCAGTGACACTCAACATTACAGTGGTCGAGGTCACACTGGAGAAAGTTAACCATGGTAAACTCAAGTTTCATCTTTATGACACAACCTGGTGTATATTTGAGTCACACTGCAAAGTTATATTGAGCAATAGCATATTCCATTCGCAGGCCAAACGTGAAGACTAACTGCTCTACTTAAGCTCAATATATCTCATTCAAGCTCAAATGAGATTAAATACAACAAATTAATTAAAAACGTTATACTACAGGCTAAGAAATTTCTAAAATGTGATTGGCTAAGACAAGTAGTATTTAAGCCAAATTTGAAATACTTACATGTAAAAATTACGTCAGTTTCCATGGTAACTGACAAATGATTGTTTCTAATTTTAAAACAATGGCGGACAGGTTTTCCGATTGTGTCGCGAAAGAACTGCAACAGTTTAAGGGAAATGCCGAAAATTTGAACACAAAGAAAAGCACTAAGACCTGGCTTAGTGTTTTGACCACATGGGCCGAAGAAAAAGGATACAGTCCAGATATTGTAAGCTACGAAGCCAAGGAACTTGACGAGAAGCTTCAAAGGCTTTTCGCCGAGGTGAGAATGAAGGATGATTCAGACTACGAGCCAGACAGTTTCTGCAGTTTGCGAGTAATGATAGCTTCCCTGGACCGTCTTTTAAAGGAAACAGGCAGCAACATTTCCATTGCCAAGGACAGAGAGTTTGTCAACAGTCGCAAAGTACTCGAAGGGAAAGCTCGCTTCCTCCGTGAACAGGGTTGTAAACCCAATCAATTGCTCGTGACTAAATAAAAATATGTGTGTTACGTAAAGTGCGAAATTTCTTTGCCTTGTAGTATAAACAAAAAATAGCACGCTTTCTTCGGGGTATTTGGGATAAATACCGGCTCGTGATATTTCAAAACTCCCCAAATATCACTCGCCGCGGCGGCTCGTGATATTTTGGTGAATTTTGAAATATCACTCGCGGTATTTATCCCAAATACCCCTAGAAACCGTGCTATTTCCTATACAAATCGGAATAATCAGTTCCGGTTGAATGATTTGTTGAAATCCATAAAGCCAGTCACAGACAGACGTCACTGCGAGAACTGACGGGTCCTTGGAAGGATACTGAGTGTAGAAAACCTACTAGAATACACTTCAAAAGCTATCAGCCATAAGAAACGTCGTGTACTACGTCTGGTAAGTTTGTTCGATTAGAGCTATCCTGAAAATTGAATTTGGTGAATGCAAACATGTTTAGGCAGCTCGGCCAGTTGTTAGAGACGCGATTAGACCTTTATGGATGTTTACATATACTCGCCTCTAAC
>JAHPZR010004010.1:10000-12500 GCA_019787425.1 Platygyra sinensis
CAGTGACCATCCGGGCGATAGTCGGCATTCGAGTTCTTAACAGGACGTCTGAGGAGTACTGGTTCTTTATGAAGTCTAACTTGTCCCAACTGGCTCAAAATGCTACCAAGAAAATCCACAACGTACTGACAGACTACTTCATATTGCTTCAAGGTACAAGTTATGTTAATTAAAATTCACTAGTGTAAATCAAACTCGTCGTTACTCAGCATTACTTTTTATCCACAGACTCAAATTTTCTACATCCCAGAACAAATCCTACACAAAGTTAAAGATCTCTGGCTCCAAGTTAAGCATACCAAGGTTTTCTTTTTGACGTTTTCCGCTATCTTGCACTCTGACCAATGGAACATATTCACGCTGTTATCGCTATTGAACTTGATCCAGCATGAAGTGGAGACTCTTGTGGGGGAAAAGATTCCCCTGTTCAAACCTCGCGACCAAGCTAGTTCCACCTCATTAAAGTGGATACGAGGAATAAGGTCTATTTTACCAGCCCTATTTTATGCCTCTTAGGACCCCCTACTCTCCAAGGATACAATGTTCTTAGTGTTTTTTCTTGATTAAGAAGATTTTTTTTTTTTTTTTATCGGTTGAATCGCTCAGCAGACCGCTTGAGACCAAAACAATTGTCATTCCAACTTAAATCTTGAACTTCAAATCAGCTTAGTCCTCATGTGACAGGTTACCCAATTTTAATTTTAGGCCATCAAGCCCAGCAGTCAACAAACCCAGTGAGTCATTTGAAGTTTTTGGGCCTCGTCATATTCATCCAGAGCTCTTCCGCCTAGTCTATAGCATCTTAAAACAATTGCTCCCAGAAGTGCAACGGGACCTTTACGAAGATGTGGATGGAGAGAAGGCGACAGGCTCCAATTTGCCCGATCCTGAAGAATCTCCTTTGCTTCCTGGCTCCGTGAAAATGCATCGGAAAGCGAACACATTAGACCATGAAAACGTACTCTTCATCTGGAATAATTTCAACCATGCAGATTTTGTAAATTTTTCTCCCGAAATTGATTTCAATTTGAAATATTCTGATTCGGCGTTTATTCACAAAAGTAATGGAATGATCACCCAGAGCAATGCCTCTTTCTCAAAACAGTTGAATTTCGGGGAACCGATTCATTTTAACAAAAGTCATCAAGACAAACTTATGAAAGGGGCTATGATAAGCCAGATTTCTCTCGTTGAACTGACAAACTACTTCGAAGAGGGGGAAATCGAAAAAGCAAGAGTTCATCTTTTCGTGAGGCTCTCTCTTCCTAAGTCTAAGGCCACTATCTCTCTAAAGGAAAACCCACGCAACTTTTCAACAGATGCAGTTTCTAACTCTTCCCTAACGCCCTCGCGGAATCCTTTGGTCAGCCAAACGCACAATTCAACCAACTCTTCGAGCACACTGCTGCAACGGTCCCGGCGATCGTCGAACTTAGAGGTCGATCAGTCTGCTACACTGTTTGAGAAGAAGGTACTCGGTATAATCGTAAAGGCAGAAGTAAGGCATTGGGTGCAACAAGGTGTAAAAATGGGAATAAGTGTCGTCCTTTCCATTGGAAGCTACAACGAACCTATATTAAACAAGGAGTACACATGGAAGGAATTGCAGAATCAACAGCCTACTGATAGCTCAATCTCGTGGAGAATTGCATCTTTAGTAAGTGCATGTCGTGTTCTTGTTTTTGTTTCACATTGATTTACTGGGCATTAAGAGCGTCCTCAGATCAAATCGTCGAGTCATTCAAACTTTCAGTTAACATTAGTCAATCCCCAGAGTTATTTAGTCTTGGTTTTTGTTGTGGCAGGTATCATAAGAACTTCATACGAATATTCAGAATTAATCGTAGCCGAGAATTAGAATTAGTCAAGAATTACTCAGAGTTAAAAATGCACTTACATCTATTTTTTTTTCTCTTTCCTTAGTCCTTTAGCATTCCTGTGATTATGGTCTTCAGCATTGGAGTAGATTTTAGCTTAAAATTTAAACTCGATTTGTCAAAGTCGTATCCTCAGTCACTGAGTTCTTCAAGCCGTGAGTTTGCCGTGCAGGTAATTACCTATTTACCTTCTGTTGGACTACTATTAGAGTACGAGACTTAGTTGTGAGAAAGACAGGCGATTAATCCAGGATTAAACGGTTAACCGAGGTCTTTATGTCCTCCCTGAAAATGTATTTTAAAAGCTAACTTCAAGCTCAAATAGGAAGGTAAAGTTAAAACTAAGAGGCACAAAAAATCTTTTGCCAAACATAAATTGATTAGTACTTACACTAGAACATAGAATCACAATTACTGTATTAGCAGCTTTCGTGCTTCGACCAACTGTGTTAAGGTGGCTCAAAACAGTAATATTCCCGCGAGAAGCCTGGGCTATATAACGCGCACTTTAGCACGCATCAAGCGATCACCCGAGGGGTGGCGAGATAGTGCGCGCGATTTAAAGTTTGCAAAACTCACAACAAACATGGCCGCGCGAGGCCTACTTCGTAAAACTTTGTTTC
>JAHPZR010004010.1:15000-19124 GCA_019787425.1 Platygyra sinensis
CCTTAAGTTGATTTTTTTTTCTCGAAGATAATCGGATATTCTGCACTGATTAAGAAAGGGAACTATTTTGTTATTCAACATATTGATAAGAAAGTACAATTTCGTTACAGAAAAGCCAGTGAATAGCTTGTATTTGTTTAAAATGAACATCTTTGCTCCGTACACACGGCCATACGTGTATCACATGACATATGGATGGATGACGAATGTTTAGTGCTCTACAAACTAGACATGTTTCATAAAGAATGTGTTGAATAATAAATGCATATATAGGTTGTTTTCCAAGAAAAGTGCGTTTCATAGCAAAATGATGGAGTTAACACCACGGGTATACCTCACAGTCCTGCGCCTGAAGATCCCTGTTTTAGTAAGCTCAGTAAGGTCAAATTCTCTGGAAAGTTAAGCTTGCTAGCGCCACCCAATTCAAAGAGTGCCCATCTCAACACCCTCTAAAGGCAATGACGAAAACACTTCAAACAAAGAATCCAATTTTCATGTGACTAAGACTGCATGGGTGGACATCGGCAAAGTGGCCTCAAGGGTCCTCATGGGCCCCATGAGGATGAGACCTGGGTCTGGGTACAAAAACCTCCAAGACACCATGGACTGGTGACCTTACCTGCATTGGGTATGGTATTCTCAGCTTGCACATGGTGTGTATTCAGGTTTTTATTGTCGATTTCCCTGCCTATCAGTTTTTGGGTTGTACATGGTCAGGGTAATAGGCCTCTAACAGTTCATGCTGAGGGTTAATACCATTGCTAAGTATATGACTAAAAATATAGAGCGTATTCACCCGCGTGTTCTTCAGCCAAATTTATTGAAACAAAAGAACGTGTTTGCATGAGAAAAGAGTTGAACTCCCACAGAATTACTGTACAGAATTGGCTTGGTACATCAACATTGTCATCGTATCATTGTTTTTTAACACTTCATTTACTTATTTAAGTTACATTAAAACTTAAAGCTGGGCAGAGATAAATCGTTCAGTTTACCTTTAGCGATCAAGACCCTTGAATAAATGTCTCTGTATTTAACAATAACAATATTTACATTAAACTGAGTTCCTATAAAAAGTTTGCGAAATACTTTACTAGGATTCAGTGCCAAAGCACGTGGTTAATTTTAGGCATTACGAGTTCTTTATCATGTTAATTCTCGAAGCGTATGCTCTGAACAGTCGAATCATCTTTAGTGTCCCGTTTAATAATAAGCGGCCATATTTGAACATATTACAGTTTGCCTGAAAACGTTACACAGCTATTAAACAACACTTCGTAGTTTTTCCATTCCTTTGCTCAGCAATATCTCCCTTCTGAACTCGTAAGGTAAGTGTTTTATTCCTCTCTATTGTAAGCCAAATGTCGTTGTTAAGCACCAAGGTTACAGCAGTATGTATGTTTACGCCGATTCCATAGTGCAACTGTGCCGTAATTTTGTTTTGTAAATTTGAATACATCAACACGTTTTCTGACAAAAACTGCGAGCGTCCTTTGACACCCAAAAACACCAATTCGTTTTTAAAATGTATCTACCTTAACGTGAAGAAGAGAAACTAGAAACGAGTACATTTTATATTATTTGCATCAGTTCAGGCCAGAAACTTATGCTGTGAGCGGGTGTTGTTTATAAGTCAACAAACACTATGTAAATTGTTAAAGTTTCGTAGTCAAATAGCCTTTTATCATTCAGCCAGTTTCTAGATATCCAAAACCTCTTGCCATTTCACTCTTCTCTCCAATCAGTCACATTGGTCAATGTTTCAGAAAGAACCGCAATTAATCATTTATACCGGTGTCGAGATTCATTAAAATGTAACGAAAATGGCGACAGAAAGGAAGCGTGGTAAAAAAGCATTGATCATGAGCAGTTTTCGTCCGACATGGTGGCTAACAAGGGTTCTTAATCCAAGAGGATTCTCTTGCTTTTTTTTTTTGTTCGATGTGTCTCAGTACCAGAAAGTTGATAATGTTCGACTTGTATCCGGTACACTGGACAAAACTGGAAAATACTCTTGACTCAGGACGTCAAAATATGCATATCTCATATCAAAGTCCTTAGGATTTAGATGCGGTAAGCCCGTTGTGTCGTTTGACTATATAGCTTCATTTTCATTTCGAAATTCTAAATATATCCTTAGACATATAATGCAGAATTGATGATTTTAGAAAGGAACGAGAGATTAAACATTTTGCCGTGAGTGCCACTATTACTATCATTACAGTGAGTTTAATATTCTAACTTGGTTCGGAATGATACAAGCGCTTCGAAATCCAAGAGCTATAGCGAAGTTTTGCTGCCTCCGTTTTCTGGGTCGCGTATTTTTGCTGCACAGTTTCACTCGCAAGTTTAGATCTAAATGTGATGAAACCTTGAGCGATTAGAAACGATTGTTTCAGTCGTCGGTCGCTCTCGAACCGTAAACCTGCAAAAATACTACGCACTGAATTTTCTGGCATGCTAAATCAAATTTTGCAAAATTCTGCTTGAGTTCCGAGTAGATTTTGAAATAATGATTCATAATGTTAAGCATGAGGTTAAGCAACCCAGTATTGAGTACGTCTGCGCACCGTTGAGCCCCTTTACCGAACTGCTAATTACGTCGATTGCACGCGCGGACGATTCACATGCGTGGATCACGCGCGATGGATCGTACAGTTTGAATGCATTTTACTTAACGAAGCTAACTTAGGCTCGATTTCCGCAGTTCTCTGGAGTCCGGTCTACAGTCGCTCTTAATCAACCGTAAGCTATTTCCAATATCCAAATTTCATCTAAATTATCATATTTTTTTAGTAGCAAAGCTCGCGTGTGCATCTCGACACCTTATGATTTGCTACTTGAATAGTCAGCTATTGAGAATAAGAGCAATGTTCTCCATTGATAATTTTTTGTGAATCGGTGTTACTCCAGGAATTGCTACATTTATTTGAACGATGTTATGGCGATGGTTCACTTGGATTTATTTTGTTCAGGAGACTCAAAACGTCTTATCAGGTGAGTTGAGTGAAGTTTTCTCATTCCTAAACTTGACCATTCGATCGAATGAAAACCTCTAATTAGTACTCTGTTTGTTATGCCGTACAAAGTGGTTCTAAATTTCTAAAGTCTATAGATGAAACTCTTGTGTGCGACCATTCAAATGAAAGCTATTGAGCAGTACTTTCATGTCTTACTGTATATTATACTCTACAAGGTGGTTGTACCTCTAGTGTGTGATCTCTAGTTACTACCGCCTCGCCCATAAAGGTACTGAGGGATTCATCGTCGAGTTGACTTCCATCTCTACCTCTAGTGTACACTCTAGTGTGTGATCATTCGAATGAAAGCTATTGAGTATAGTACTTTCATGTAGTACTGTTTATTACGCTGTACAAGGTGGTTCCAACTGTTAAGTCTGCCGGCGAAAAGTAGGAGACCGCGGGCATTCAAATGAAAGCTATTGAGCAGTACTTTCATGTGGTACTGTTTGCCGTGCAAGGTGGTTCTAACTTTGAAGTCTGTGGATGAAACCCTAGTGCGTCATCTTTGAAATAAATGAGGGCTTTTGAGCAGTACATTCATGCGGTACTTTTTTTAAATATTATTCTGTACCAGTTGGTTCTAACTTTTAATTCTGCAGGTAACTCTAGTTTGTGGCGATTCAACTGATTACAGTTATTGAACGGTGCTCTCATGTAGTACTAGTTACTTTCGGTAACGGCCTATCGAGATTAAAAAAAAAAACATTTCAAAATTTCTTTTAGATGATCCACCTGTCATTACGGATTTCCAGTATGATGATTTAGACAAGCCTGGAGATGTCTTGTCAGGGTTCAACCTTCCTTGCCAAGTAACCGGGACAAGACCCTTGGAGTACAGATCGCAACATAATGGCCAGGACATTCAATACGGACAGCATTATCGATTGCTAAATTCAGCAACCTTAGAAGGGACAATGCTCAGTAGTAGTTAAGGGGGCTTATTGGCTCTGTAACCAATCAGAGAGCAGCATACAGCACACGTGACTGCTCTCGACCAATCAGAGCACGAGGCATGTCATTAGATGACGTACTTGATTTCTTTGCATCTAATTGTCCTTTAAAAATGGCCGACGTGATCAAATTCTCCTTTACGGGTCTCCC